>CAJNDV010037430.1:1585-14124 GCA_905221635.1 Symbiodinium sp. CCMP2456 | reverse complement strand
TAGTAGTAGTAGTAGTAGTAGTAGTAGTAGTAGTAGTAGTCATCGTAGTAGTAGTTGTTGTAGTAGTTAGTGGTGGTAGTAGTAGTAGTAGTAGTAGTAGTAGTAGTAGTAGTCATCGTAGTAGTAGTTGTTGTAGTAGTTAGTGGTGGTAGTAGTAGTAGTAGTAGTAGTAGTAGTAGTAGTAGTCATCGTAGTAGTAGTTGTTGTTGCAGTAGTAGTAGTGTAGTAGTAGAAGTAGTAGTAGTAGTAGTAGTAGTAGTAGTAGTAGTAGGAGCAGCAGCAGCAGCAGCAGTAGCAGTAGCAGTAGCAGTAGCAGTATCAGTAGCAGCAGCAGCAGGAGCAGCAGTAGCAGTAGCAGCGGAAGGAGCAGGAGCAATAGCAGAACCAGAAGCGGGAGCAGGAACCAGAAGCGGAAGCGGAAGCAGGAGCAGTAGCAGTAGCAATAGCAGAACCAGAAGCAGAAGCAGAAGCAGCAGCAGTAGCAGTATGCAATTGTCACCGCACTTCTCATCATCAGCGAAAGCCCTCGATCCTAAACCCATACTTACCGAGTCCTAACGCCAAGCTGTTCTGAGTCCTGACAGTCGTTAGTTGTCCGAAGGCACCTCACAACAGCCATACGAGAAAGCAGTTTCCTTCGAGCTCCTGCACCCTAGATGTTAAGGAGTGTATACCCCATCCTCCCTAGGAGGAAACGTGTGCAAAACGGCCCCATGACCCTCCGGGTCGCAACCAAAAGAGGCCCGAGACCCCAATTTAAGGGTTTAGGGGTTTAGGGTTTAGGGTTTAGGGTTTTAGGGTTTAGGGTTTAGGGTTTTTTTTTAAGGTTTAGGGTTTAGGGTTAGGGTTTGGGATAGGTTTAGGGTTTAGGATCTAGGGCTTAATAATTCGGATAGGTTTCAGGTATCTTATACGACAGTAACAAGGAACAGTAGTGGCAACTACTCTTTTCAAGCTTCGTCATCTCACAGGACCCCCTCACAGAAGCGAGCTTGATCGGTCCGTTTGTTCATTAGAGGACCTCTTAAAACGACAGCCTGGTCCTAGAACCCTAAGCCGTGAAACCCTTAACCCTTAACCCAAAACTTAAATCCGAAATCCGCTAAACCCTTGAAGGAACCCTTATGAATCTCTTAAAGGAACCTTGAAAGGAGTCCTTCCAAGGACCCCCCAAAATGAAGGAGGAGTGGTAGAAAGCCAAGGGAGCGGCTCGAATAGAACTGCGGGTAGCCTGGGTTTAGGGTTTAGGGTTTAGGGTTGAGGGTTGAGGGTGTAGGTTTGGTGTTCGGCTTGCGAACTTCTCTTATGTTTAGGTTTAGGGTTTAAAGGTGTCGCAGTTTGCATCCCCCCATACAACGGTAAAGGTTTAAGGTTTAAAGTTTATTGCTTAGGGCTTAGTCTACTGCAGGGGCATTAACAATCAGAATAGGGCTAAGACGGTCCTACCTTCTATGCGACGGGGTTTATTAAATATGGGAGCCTTAAAGAATCAGTTTTAACCCTAAGCCCTAAACCCTAAAGCCCTTTGTTGTAAGGGTCGCACGGCTAGAGTTTCGGCTTCGGGTGGTGGGCTTCGGGTTTCGGGTCTGTGGTTGATGATGAGAGTGATAATGACGAGGACGGCCATGATGATGATAGGGGTTAGGGTTTAGGGTTTAGGGTTTAGGGTTTAAGGGTACGTCGCTCAGGGTACTTAGTAAGTATGGTGATATGTACCCCCAGTTTGGGTGATACTTGATTGTGAGTGTAGTTACCCTGATTGTAACCCTACTCGCATGGCCTCCTAAACCCTAAGGACCCGCTCAGAACCCTTGTAGAAACTCTGGTAGAACCCTCGAAGAGGCCATCAAACGAACCCTCGTAGAACCCAGGTAGAAGCCCCCTAAACCCTAAACCCTAAAAACGAACCCGGACAGAAAACCCTGTAGAAACCTTTCTGAGGCCCCGTTGAACAAAACGCACCGCCTGATTTATGTGGATTTTATGTGGCCTTGGGGCGTTATGCGTGGTTTATATAGCAGTTTGAATACTTCTAACCGGGATTTGGGAGTGTATTATGCTCTACTCCAAAACTCAGGGATCCTGCAGCCTAAATCGTAGAATAGAGGGTTTAGGGTTCCGCCTTTAGGGCTTTAGGGTTTGGGGTTTAGGGTAGCTACCCCTAGCTTAAAGAAATCTCGGAATTGGTCCAAGCTGCGTGTCCAGCCATCGGGAACATCTTGTCTCATGATGGTGTTGATGTGGACATAGCACGTGTTCGCCTCGTATGTGAGCTGCCCGAAGTTGGTGTCCACACTTTGAAACCCAGCAAAGACAATCAGAAACGCCAAGCAGCGACATCAGCGACATGCGTTTTCAGGAAAATACTGGTGCAAGAGTTCAGTGCAGCTGAGAAATCGGGTACACCCAGCATGCGGTACGCCCTAATTTAGAGAACTACCCATATACAGCATCGACACCCTGAACTGTAAACCCAACCCCTAAACTGCTAAACCCCTCAACGCCCAAACCCTAAACTTAAATCCTAAAACCCTAAACCCTAACCACCCCTAACCCCTAAACCCCCAAAACCTAAAGGGAACCCTTATAAATCCCGTTTAAATCCCTTCCTCAAAGGAACCCCTTCAAGGAGCCACCCTCAAAAACCCTAAACCCTAAACCCTAAACCCCTAAACCCTAAACCCTAAACCCTAAAAAAACAGAGCCGCCGGGACACCAGGATCTCCGAGTCTCCGCGCGCCATGAAAGTGTAGCCGATGCAGCTGGAGCCTTGGAGGAGCTCAGGGCTTTTAGGGTTTAGGGTTAGGGGTTTAGGGTTTAGGGTTTAGGGTTTAGGGTTTAGGGTTTAGGGTTTAGGGTTTAGGGTTTAGGGTTTAGGGTTTAGAGGCTTAGGGCTTTTAGGGCTTTTAAAGCTTTTAAAGCTTTTAGGGCTTTTAGGGCGCTTAGGGCTTTTAGGGCTTAGGGGTTGTTAAGGGTTTTAATGGGCGATATATTACGATCCCTGTAGAGTAACCCTACTGTACTAAATCCAAACCCTAAATTATTATCAAAACACCCAGCTCACCAAAATAGTACGGTACCCTGATAGAATGGACCCCAAAAGCCACCCTAATTTAAGGAACTACCCATGTTACAATCAAACACCCTCCAAACCCCCAAAAACTCCAAACCCTACATCCCTAAACCCTTAATCCCTAAATCCCTAAATCCCTAAACCCTCAACTAACCCCCAAGCTCCTGAACCCCAAAACCCCTAAACCCCTACCTGCATCCAGCCCAAGGCACTGTTGTCGCAAGCTCGCCGACCTCGGTTTTCCAAGTTAGAGGCTCCTTTAAAGGCAAAAGCTTTGGCGTTTGAAGGTTTAGGGTTTAGGGTTTAGGGTTTGGGGTTTTGGGTTTAGGGTTTAGGGTTTAGGGCCTAGGGTTTCATAAGAGGTTCCTTTGAGGGGCTTAGCGGTTAGGGTTTAGGGTTCAGGGGTGGGACTCCTTTTAAAGGATTCCTGGGATTGCTTTAAGGGTTCCTTTACGGGATCTAACAGGGACCTTTAAGGTTTCTTTTAAGGGCTTTGGGGTTGTGGGGTTTAGGAGTTAGGGGGTTTCGGGGCCTAGGGGGCCCGGGATTAGGGGTTTGGGATTTGGCATTTGGAAGAGAAGGGGGTTTGGGGATCTAGGGGCTTAAGAGTTTAGGGGTTCTTTAGGGGTTTAGGGAGGCTCTTGGGTACAAGCTGGGTGTTTTCGTGGCTTTGTAACAATGATGTTGATGGTGCTCTATGGGACTTTGAAGGTGAGGAAACATGAAGGCTCAATGATAAAGCGGTGCTTGGAGGGTCGAAGTGGCTTTCACTATAGTAACTATAGCTATCCTAGTTATAACCCTACTTATAACTACCCATGAACCTCCAAGTAAGTGCGTGCAGAAGGCTTTCCGTGGCTTTCTCGGGTTCCCGGCAGCCCGATATATCCTTTGATCAAGGAACAGCCCTTAAGCTTACCATGCTGCAGGGCTTCTTGTTGTGACTCAGGGTTTAGGGTTTAGGGTTTGGGGTTTCGGGTTTATGGTTTCTTTAGGGCTTCTTGTTATGGTTTGTGGCATCTTCCTCAAGTAAGGGGCACTGGGCCCCGCATCTCTCACGATGAAGCCCGCACCTACTCCACAAATTAAGACTGAAAGTCTATGAACTACTTTGAGGTTCATGGGTAGATATAAGTGCAGTTGGAAGTCCTATCAAAAAGGCCTATAACTTATAACTATACTTTTCCGACCTATACCCCGCGAAAAACTACCCATGAACCTCCTTCAAGTACCCCCAACCAGGCTCCAGAGATACTGTGGGGCGCCCTCCCGATTTTGACCCATGCACCGTACATCCATGAAGTCGAAACGCGTACACCCTAAAATCCCTAGACCCGAAACCCCGCAACCCCTAAATCCCTATAACCCTCAAGCCCTGAAGCCCAAAACCCTATACCCGCAAGTGGCTAAACCCTAAGGCCGTTAAGCCCGCAAAAACCTACATTCCATAGATCTCTTACAATCGTAGAACTTGTTACAGCGCTGAGGCTTTTGGGGGTTGGGGTTCAGGATTGGAAGGTTCAGGGTCCTGCTAGGGTTTGGGGTTTAGGGGTTTAGGGTTCAGGGTTTAGATTTCCAGGTTTAGGGTCTGGGGCTTTGGGTTTAGGGTTTCGGGTAGGGTCCTGGGGGTCTGCGGGTGTAGGGTTGCAAGTCCTGCGGGTTTAGGAGCTTAAGGGCGTAGAGTCTTAGGGAGCTCTAAACCGCTGGAATCACCCAAAGAGCCCAAGACCCCTTGACTCGGAATACACCTTAATGGTTTAGGATCAGGGGCAATGACTTAATCCACATTCCTTCGCTAAGGGGTATTGGGCTCTCTGTGTACAATCTCCTTACAGAACCCTACATTCTGGATCCTAAACCCCTCTGAACCCCCTTACAAAAACGTCCAAGCTGCATTCTGCCAAAGAGTCGACCAGCTTGAAATAGCCCGTGACACGGCAGGACAAAGCTTCCGGGTCGTTGCAGCCTGACCAATCGGGTTTAGGGTTTAGGGTTTAGGGTTTAGGGTCACACCTGGAGGTTCATGGGTAGATATGAATAGGGCTATAAGTGGGACAACAGTTGTACCCCATGTTGGAAAAGGAGTATGAAGGAGTCATAACTCCACATGTAACTACCTGTAAACCTCCAACTGCGGGTGTGGGGATCAAGCTCGAACGGCCTGGTCCATCCTTTTCTCTCGACTGTCTAGCGCTCGTACACCCGCACCTTGGTGTCGTCGCCGACAGCGAGGCGTGTATCTTTCCATGCCAGTGCCCTGATGGGGCGCACGGAAGCACTGAGCACTGAGAGCAAGTCAAGCTGGTCAGTCACTTTATACACGTACACTTGCCCGTCTTGGGTCCCCGCTGCCAGCCGTTGCCTCTCAGAAAATGCTACAGCGAAGACAGGCTCCTCAGCATCATGTCGGGGCTCCACATTCTGAAGGGGACGCATCAAATCGATCAACCAAACCCTCCCATCCGCACTCCCGGCCGCCAACAGCTTCAGATCGGCAGAGAGAGCCACACAGGCCATATCGTGGTGCGTCAACAAGGTTTGGAAGTACGAATCGGGCAATCGGTGGTAGGCTGAGTAGCTGCGCACGAAGGAGTCAGCGCTCACAGTAACGACCTTTCGCCCGAAACATGCCAAAGCAGTGATAGGTGTCTCACCACCCTGAAGGCTAGCGAAGCTCTTCAGTCTCATGTCATCGTCAACCAGATACATGTACACGTTCCCGTAACGGCTGGCGGCAGCCAGTTCAGAATGACACCACGCCATTTCTGTGACACCACTGAGGTCTTTGATATCAAGCACTGCCAGGCCCTCAATGCCAGGACCCAATCCATACACCGCAATCTTGCCATTAGCAGTGCCGGCAGCAAGAAACTGTGAACCCGTCGCAAACTGACCGGACCATGCTAATGAGACGATCTCCGCCTCCGATTTCGCAGTCAGAAATTGTTCCAGCAAACCACCTGCGTAAAGCCGCACCATGTTGTCGCCCGCTGTTGTCAGGTATCTATCCCAGACAAGTGCCTTGATGCTTCCTTGGGCACCATGCAAGGTCTGAACGAACTCGTACTCTTCGATCCAAAGGTGCGGCAACAGCTCCAGACTTGCTGCTTCTTGGCAGTGTCGCGACAGATCCTGCCGGCTGTCCAGCTCCGCCGGTGCCTCGCCAGCCTGACCCCCGGCCACTCGGCGACCCTGACAGGAAGCAGCGCCCAGCAAGTCGCGGTCTCGTTAGCAAGGCGGTCGAGAAAGACCACAGTCTCAGCTGGCGTGCGGCCGCAGCCCCACTGGGAGGACTGGGCCAGCAGACTGTCGCCCGAGCCGAGAAACTGGCCCTCCAGCTTCACCGTCAACAAGGGGCCATCCCGAGTTGCTTGGGCGTCGTGTCTCGTGAGGCTCGTGTCGATTTCCCCATAGCCGCGGAGCGGGCACGCAGCATTCACAGCAAGCCTTTTGCCAGAGGATTGTCCGATATCTGCAACTGTGTGCAGCAACTCCACCAAGTTAATCGGCAAGGAATACGGCGGCAGGCGGTGGACCATCGGCGCAGACAGCGGGACAGGAAGTTTCTCCTCCTCCAGATACACAGGGTTCATGTCCACGATGCTGACTTTGAGGTTCTTGCAGATAAGTCCCTGTGCTCGGTCTGCCACCATCTCCCATGCATCCTGCATGAACTCCTTCTCTTCTGCAAGCAGAAACGCCCTGAGCTTTTTGATCCATTCGCTCATTAGCTCCTCTTGGGTTGAGTACCGCATCCGCGGAACGAAGTTTACGATGATGTAGAGCTTCTCGAAAAATCTCGAGCCGAATGCTTTCCTGTACTGCCGCAGCATGTCCTGGCGTAGGCTCAGCTTACGGCGGATGGCGCCGTTTACCACCCAGAGGATGGCATCCAGCCCTTTAGCATCGGCCAAATGACTCATTGTCTCGCTGAACTGTCTCTCGTCCACGGCCTCGCCCTCCGTGTCGCCAAAGCCAGGAATGTCGAAGACACGCAGGCGAGGTTGCAACTCATCTCCGAAGGCGTTGCCGGTCATCTCAGAGACATTCTTCGTGTGAGAACTCCAGCTATTGGAGTACTTGCACGACTCATTCATCGTCAAGAAGCGACATGCAGACGACTTGCCTGCCCCGGTGAGACCAGTCAAGAGGATGTTCGCCTGCTCCACATGGTTTCGCTTCTGCTGACCCCTGTACAGATCGTAGCTCTCTTTAAGCAAGGAATCCCTTGCACGTCGGAGGGTCGCCACCTGATCTTCGGGTGTTCCCGTGTCATCCATCTTCCGCTGAAGGTCCAAAACCTCATGGAGATGAAACTCCTCTGCACTCCGAACCTCCAGTCTCAGCCGAAGAGAGGTTTCCACGGTCTCCACGCGCCCCGAACCAGACTTCATGGACAACTCTACCGACAGATCACAGGCATTTCCACACCAGCGCTGGAAATCCGTGACGTTGCACGCGATCTCATGTGCTGAAGAGATGCTGCAGCCCGAATCTCGGTGTGCCGGCTTCGATGTCAACCTTGTGAGTCTGGAAGTCCGGAGATCGAAGACAAACAAGCCAGGGTGAGGAGAGTGCACTTCGTGTTCGCCAAAACCTCTCGTTGTGGTTACGGGTAGATGGGACCCTTAACCCTAAACCCTAAACGAGAAAACCCTAAACTTACGGCGAGGCCTCCTGATGTGCCGCTTAGGGTTTGGGGTTTGGGGTTTAGGGTTTAGGGCTTTAGGGTTTCGGGTTTAGGGTTTAGGGTTAAGGATGGAAAGCTGGATGGGCTATACGGCAGTTGCTTCTCTTTCCACAAGGCTTCTCGATGTGGTGATTGGATAAGTGGGCAATCGGACGAGCAAAACAAGCATATACGTAGGCCTAAGAATCTGCTTAAACTGGTACAGTATCATCTCGCTCAAGACACCACAACCTTGAGATCCATGCGAGGGCCATACCAAATGCCCACCCCACCCCTCGCTGTTGCCTGTCCCATGCCCGCACATGCAGGTAGTTCTCTAAATTAAGGTACCTTTTGAGACCCCCAATATAGCACGGCACTCTTATAAAAGGACCCTGTATACAAGGACCCCAAAAGGGGCCCTAATTTAGAGAACTATCCATGTGTCGCAAGAACACGGAAGAACACCCAAATACCCCGACTAAGAGTCGCGATAGCAATCGGTGTCACCTAAGAAAGGGGCCTTAATAATTAGAATAGGGTTTTGGGTGATATTATACTATAACTAGAATAAGGAACCCCCAAAATAGTATAGGTAAGAATTTAGGCCCCCATATTACCCGCACCTGGTCTTGACCCTCGTCTGGCACGATCCAGTAGTTCACCTCGCCCCGCTCCTCCTTGATGAATCTGCCTCCATGAACTTCGAAGTTCTTGATCTGGGGTGTGAAGAGTCTCTGATAAACTTGGAGCAGTGTAGCTGGGAGATACACGAGCGATGCCGTGCAAACGAGCGCTAGGAGCATGTGTAGTGGCAGAGCTCCATGGCGATGAGACATCAGAGCAGGTGCTCTTCGTACCAGTGCGGGAAGGTCACCGAAGGTCTTGTCAGACACGTCAGGTTCCACTGGGTTTGTGTCCTGCTCTGCTGCACTGGCGCCCACAACCGCGGCGATGGTGCTGCGGGATGTGAGCTCGATGCCTTCTTCCCTTGGCGGAGGTAGACCGACTGCCCGAATCTTCTGACACATCCATCCCTGCCATGACTGAACCTGCTCATGTGCGATGCTTTCCATCAGCAGGAAGGTTGGAAGGGGCCTCGGATTTTGCACAAGCCACTGGCATTCATGCCAACGAATCGCTGGCGACTGCACAAGTCCAGCCAGGTTCACGAGGTACAGCACCAGCGGCACCACGCGCTGAATGCCTTCCAGAGGGAGGTCTTTCAAGGGCATTCCGTCGGACAGCACGCACTGACACAGCTCCACTAGTAGCAATGCCAAGTTCACGAAGGCCAAGAAAACCGTGCAAACTCCAAGTCGGCTCTGCATTATGCTCTTGGCAGGGAGCTGGAGCCCAAAGCCCTCAGGCATGGCTTTGTCAATGGCAATCCGCCTCAAGTAGTCGGCGAGCATAAACGACGCGCTCGCGAGCACGGCGCTGCAAGTGAATGCCGCGATGGCGAACACCGAGCACCAAACTATCACGGAGCCGTTCTGGAGGGAGACCTCACTAAGAGATCGCTTGAAGACGATGTATTGGAACGCCACGAAGCCGGCAAGGCCATCGGCGTGGCCGCGAAGCGTCTTTATGGCCAACTTGTACAGCGGCGTCATCTAATACCCTCCATCACTAAAGGCCACGACGGGAAATCGTAGGACACTGGCGCAAGTCGGAGACCGAATATATTCAGCAACGGTCGCAGAGCTTACGTGAAGCGAAAGGTCACACTGAAGCGGGAAAGTCTTCAGAACCCCAAAGCCTACGACCCGAAATCTGTTCGCTTCCATGCCTCACCATCACCATCTCACTGATCGCTCGCAGCAAAACGAGTGAGACAGAACCAAAACAGGGGTCCACGACCCCACAGCACGGTAAACCCTCAGCACTAAACCTTGCCCTTGCCCCTCAACTCTCAACCCACATGCCGTACCCTAAACCCTAAACCCTCCCTTCTTTGAGAGGTGCCTGCAGGCCGGCAGAAGCCTCCACCCACGAATTCGTGCACCTGCTTGTAGATGAGGGTTTAGGGTTTTTTTGTGAGTGCCTTTTTGATGTCTGCTCTGCAGGGTTTAGGGTTTAGGGTTTAGGGTTTAGGGTTTAGGGTTTAGGGTTTAGGGTAAGGGGTTTTTTTTGGCATTTAAGGAACATCTGCCTGACTCAACGAGACTGGAGGTCTTGGCTACTTCGCTGACAGGGAACCCGGAGGAAAAGCGTTTAGGGTTTAGGGTTTAGGGGTTAGGGTTTAGGGTTTAGGGTTTAGGGTTTAGGGTTTAGGGTTTCTGGTTTAGGGTTTAGGGTTTAGGGTTTAGGCTTGCTACAACCCTGCAACGCCCTATCGAGGCCCCATGGAACAACCAGCAGATGTTCCCCGGCTCCTCGTCCTCCACGGTTTAGGGTTTTGGGTTTAGGGTTTAGGGTTTAGGGTTTAGGGATTAGGGATTTTCGGAGAGTTCAAAAGTCTTTCAGACTCGGGGCCTCTCGATTAGAGGGATCCTAGGCTTGAGGATTTTAAGGCTTAGGGCTTCATGTAGAAGCCTAAGTAACTACCACAAATATTCCTCAGGGCTTCTCATTATAACTGTACTAGAAAGGAGCCCAAAACCCTGTTCTAGCTATTAAGGCCCCTACATTATAGGGTTTAGGATTTAGGGGTTCAGGGTTTTCGGGCTGAGGCTTTGGATCCTACCTACAGGCTCCTTCGACGTTGGCTGCGAGTGTTGCTCATGTGCAACAGCACATTGACGAGAAGCTCAACTGATTGGAAGGACCATCCAAACACGGCTATTTGGGTAGTTGTCAAAATTATGGTCCCTTTTTGGGTACCCTAAATAATAGGTGCCGTATTATTATAAGGACCCAAAAAGGGACCATAATTTTGACAACCACCCATTTAGACCGGAACCCATGCGCACAACACAAATGTCCAACGAATGACCGGCTAGCTCTCGCCAAATCGGCCTTGCGAGCATCCAACATACGATAGAACCACTGCAGAATGCCCCAACATGCCCCACCCGCTCTGGCGCTCAAGCACGAAAGAAATATAGAGGGGTTGGGGTATATTATACTCTAAATATACTAATAAGGAACCCTCAATCAAAATAGTATGGGTAATGATTTAGGCCGCTATCTTGCTTTCAAGCACAGGCCCTTCACCAAGCTGCTCATCAACATGGACGGTTTAGGGTTTAGGTTTCAGGGTTTTGGGTTTAGGGCTTAGAGTACATCGATCAAGCTGGCGAGTAGCCGAATACGCGCAGTTGCAACGAATGCCAAAGTCCAGAAAACCCGGTAGAAATCTTAAGAATCCCGGTTTAACAGCCCAAAACCCGGTAAGGCCCCTCTTCAAAATTAGACATCTCTCCGAGCACCGCCTTCCAGTGCGACCCATGTACGAAAAACCATACACCCAAACACCGAACACGCCTTACAGGAACCCTCCTCTCAAGGAGCCCCTCAGAAATCCTTACAGGAGCCCCAAGACCAAAAGAACGAATCTGAAGACTCCCTAAAGAGTAGAATTGTATTTGAAGAAGCCTAAAAGCACCTTAACGAAGTTTCGAACCAGCTTCGAAAAAAAAACTAACAAATCTGTTTACAAAAACGAACAACTCTTAAAAACGATGGAAAGATGCTCCCAAAAATCCTGATTAAAATTCAGGGCCTTGGTCAGGTTTGCCGCCTCATCGTCCCTGGAGGGGCGGACTTTTCGCGCTTCGGCCGGAGACTCCGAGGCCCAAAAAGGTTTAGGGTTTAGGGGTTTAGGGTTTAGGGTTTAGGGTTTAGGGTTTAGGGTTTAGGGTTTAGGGTTTAGGGTCTTTTAGGGGCTTTTGGGGTTTAGGGTTTTGGGTTTAGGGCTTCTAGGGCTTTAGGGCTTTCGGGTTTTTAGGGCTTTAGGGCTTTAGGGTTTTTGGGAGATTCAAGACCCAACTGTGGGGTTGCGATAAGGGTTTCTACATGGGTAGTTCTCTAGACTAGGGCCTCTTTTCCGCGTTCCTTAACAGGATCTACAATAAAGGGTTTAGGGTCGTAGGGTTTAGGGCTTTAGGGCTTGAGGGTTTAGGGTTGTAGGAGATGATGTTAAGAGCTTAGTGCTTTAGGGTTCAGGGTTCAGGGATACTAAGAAATATTTAGGACTAGGGTTAAGCGTTTAGGGCTTTGCAGGCTTCAGGGCCTGAGGTGTTCAGGGAATTAGGGTGCAGGGACAGTAAGGACCATTTAGGGCTCTGGCTCGAGGTGTGCTTGGAGGATCATGGGACTTAGTAAGTAAGGTTACAGGTCCATTAATTGGGGTTATAAGTATAGTTACCCTAACTATAATCCTACTTACTAAGTCCCATGATCCTTTAGATATTGCAAAATCAAGAGTTGAGGGTTCTATTCTTAGGAATATAGGTTAAAGTATAGAGCCTTCACCTGTCATTGAGGGGTATGGGGGGGGGCTCTCTGAAAATTCAACTACATCCCGTTTTTGTGAGTGGGTCAAAAAGGTAGAGGTTTTTGGGTGTTGGCCAGAGGTCTCGAGGGTTACGGGCTTCGGATTGAGGGTTTAGGCCTGGGGGGGGGGGGGGGGGGNNGGATTGAGGGTGGTTTAGGGGCTTGACGCACAAATAGACATCTGAACTTGGCACAGGATACCGATTAGATATAACACCTAACAGCCCTGAGCCGCTTCAACTTCGATCCTAACAAGCACCAAAACTCCGCAACCATCATGGATAGTTTCGGGGGGCTCCCTGGTGGGCTTCGGATTGCCGCTGGCTGAGGACTCATGGGTTTAGGGTGTAGGGTTTA
>CAJNDV010037429.1:83971-111960 GCA_905221635.1 Symbiodinium sp. CCMP2456 | reverse complement strand
GCATGAATGCATGTATGTATGCATGTATGTATGTATGTATGTATGTATGTATGTATGTATGTATGTATGTATGTATGTAATGTATGTAATGTATGTATGTAATGTATGTAATGTATGTAATGTATGTATGTATGTATGTATGTATGTATGTATGTATGTATGTATGTATGTATGTATGTAATCATGTATGTAAGTATGTATGTATGTATGCATGTAATCATGTAATCATGTATGTATGTATGTATGTATGTATGTATGTATATGTATGTATGTATGTATGTATGTATGTATGTATGTATGTAGGTAATGTAATGTAGTGTAAGGTAAGGTAAGGTGATGTAATGCATGGCATGGTAACCATGTATGCATGTATGAATGTATGAAGGTATGAATGTATGCATGGATGCATGTATGCATGCCTGCATGCATGCATGTCTTTATGTGTTAATGTAAAGTACTGTCACCTGGTGTAATGTAACTTCATGTAATGAATGTACGTATGCATGTACGCATGTCTCTATATACATATATATACACACATACAACCGCTGCATTATACATATATACATATATGTGTAATGTATACACATGCTACATAGGTGTACATATGTACGAAGACGAGTAGACATTGTAAGAACCACGATTGGCGACAACAGGAATGACAACGTGGTTTTGTATTGTAGTGTTCAAGACCACAGCATGGTCGCCGCAGGAACAGTAGTAGCAGTACTTCAGAACGCCTCTATCCGCTTGGCCATCGTTTGTCAAAACAAATCTTGAGCGAGAAGCAACACCGTAGTAGGACCGGGGCAAATCATGGCACATCAAACATTTTGTGAATAGAAATCTTGCGACTGTCCTCATCGGAAGGAAGTGGCGGGCGTTTCGGAAGTTCTGTGTGAAACGATTCTCCAGCTCGGACGACTTCCTGCAGCATCGCGGTCCAATTTCTGCATGTGGGAATTTAAGGGACTGTCCTGAGCATCCCAGGAGGGACCCAGGTTCATAGTAGCTGACGTAATCACACCTGTTCATGATGTTTGGGCTCAGCGGTTTAGGGTTTGGGATAGGGGCCATGCCCCCTGAAAGGACGAGTACCGTTCCAGAGCAACATGGCTCCAAGTTAAATCTTCAAGACCCAGACGCCCAGAAACCTGCGGCCTTAAGCAAGTAATCCACAACCCTCGTGGCCGTGGTCCTCGAAGCCCCACGCGGTGGGCTGGCAGCTGCGAAGGCCGAACATCAGCGTCAATTCGCCGTCGTGCTGGCCGGGTGATGTCTTCTATCAGAAATACCAGTAAATCGACCAAACGTCGTAGCGTTTGGAAGCAATTGACTGATAAATCGTAGGAACATATATAGGGTCCTTTTTCATGGATTGACTGAACTAGAACCGCTCATTTTGACCAAGCGCTGGGGGTCGACATCAAGCCTTCCGACATGGATGCCCAGGCAACTTTCAGCTTTGGCCACCGCCATGGAGCAGCTTAGATTGATGGGCGGTGGGTTTATGGCTTATGGCTTATAAGGGTTCTATATAGGTCGTACGGGTTTTATATCGGTTTCAAGGGTTGAGGTTTCGGGTTGGGATATGGTCAATTTAAGAACGATCTGCAAGTTTTCGTGGCATTTTTCGGTGCCTACGTGTGTCTGGCATTCCCTTATCCCTGTTCCGGGTTGCAATGGTTATATATTGTTTTGGCACGGACTATTTGCTAAAGGCTGTTGCTTTGTGGCGTCCCTTCCTGCTGACGCGTTGCCACCCTTGCCTAAATCCTTATCACAGTTGCCTCTATCGTAAGCCTTTTGGTAGTAGCCGCTAACAAACCCCTTAAGGTGACCCTTATATGCAACCCCTAAAGCCTTAAAGCAAGCCTACAAGCTCTCGCCCAGTGACCTCTCGATCCCGGAGACCAACAAGAAGAAGCCGAGGGTCGAAGCGCTCTCCAAGGCCCGGGCTTTTCGTTCAAAAGCACGGAAAATAGCTGAGCGTTGGGTCCCGGGGCGAAAAATCCATCGATCTATTCAGCTATCTATCGATCTATCTATCTATCCCCATCTCTCCAAACTATGCCGATTGTGTCGATGTCGCCAGTTTCCATTCCAGGCTTTAGTGCTCGGCTTTCAGGTCAAGCTTCGGGTTTAGGGTTTGTGGTGGAACGGATGTTGACTTGACTGGATGGATCCGTGCTTCACCGGGTGAAGAGTTGGTTGTTCTGACGCTGGTGCCTTCTTGTTGAAGGCAGAGTTTGAGACTGTTGAGGCTCGCTGTTCGGAGCGGCGAGGGGAGGCCATTGTCAACCCAGCATTTTTCAAAAGAGATTGACTTGGAACACCGGTCCTTAGTCCTTGTCCTGACTCGTTCTCCATTAGCTGAAGAAGCCTGCGTAGCCATGTAGGGCGCATAAGTCGCACACTATCATTGTCAAACGCAGGCTGTATATCAGCACCGAAGCATAAACTTTTCGGCGGGACATCCCAACCTTTATTGGTTTGTTTGTTTGCGAAGGGGATATCCGAGCACTTATGGTTTTTGTTTAGGTGCTTTTTTGGGTCTCTAGTATAAAGCTTGCGTTCAATTTTCACCCACGTTGGTTTGTGACGCTGAACAGGTCGAGTTCCTCCTTGGCATGATCAACTCGGGTTGGCCCGGGGAAGACAGGGTGGCTTCGCTGGCATTGGGAGGGGAATTGTGGGCTGGAGGTTCCAGCTTCGGGGTTGAAAGGCACGGCTGTTCTCTTGGATGTTCCCCTCCATGGGCATGCGATGTGGGTTTGAAGCGCTTCTTACATGCTGCGTGGCTGTCTGCGCTGCCTGGCTTGTTGCCAGGACCTCGACGAAATCTGGATCACCCTGCGAGATGCCACCGATGAAATGCTGCGCCATGTCGAGCGTGACGGGCCAGGAGAAGTCCCCGCGGCCTTAGCGAGCCAACGGACGGATGCAGGTTCCAGGCGACTCTCCTGTTCCACGTTGTGCAGAGCAACACGGGCCTGTTGCAGGACTCGATTGGTTTGGCATCGAGCTGAGGCAAAGGACAAAACAGAGGGAATCGATCTCATCGGAGTCAATTGGGCATACTCGGTTGCACTACATCCCTGCATGGTGTTTTCCATGCAGCAGAAAGTAGCCAGCACTGGGCTTCTGCATATGTGTTTCCACTATCTCCCAGTAGAAAGCGCCTTGGGCCTTTGCTGTGCGCTGTATACACACGCGTGTTTTTGTATGTGCACATGTATGTATACATCTATCGCTAAATGCATGCATGCTTGCGTGCATGCATGCATGCATACCTGCATTCACGGGAACAGTAATGTAATAGAACATGGCAGCATGAAGTATAACATACTGTAATATCATGTACAGAGAGAGCAGGCAGATGCAGCGAGAGAGCGGGAGGGAGAGACAGTAGCCATTTTGGGTCAAGACATGTCAGAATGCCCTTGGCGATGAAGGAGCCCGCCGCAAAAGCCAAGTCGTCGCCGCTTTTCTTTGGGCCTGTTTCAACAACCGTCCCTGGAAGGTGGCCGGCATGCACAAGACGTGCGGAGAGAAGCTTTTTCAGCAAGTCCAGTGGCACGTCGGTTTTGTTCCCGCAAAGGCCTTTGGAAGCGCCGGGGCACAGAACATCAGCCTAAGGGCTCCTTTGCGCAGAGAGTCAAATCAGCGTGGCCAACACATGCGGGAGACAGGTTGTGGTCATGGCAGACGATCTGGGAGTGCTGCGGCCCGTGGATGGAGAGCCGAGTACCCGTGCTGACAGCCGCGGCTGGAAACTCCTGCAATTGCAATGATGAGGACGAACATGCAGGCAATCGGTACCAAGCTCGGCGGGCCGTACATCCTTCCCAACGTTCGTTTCCAGCTCGAGGCACCGGAGATCAGCCTGGACCAGACCATCCTCGGCGACTTTTCTGTGCTAGCTGCGGGAGTCAAGCTTCGCTGGAATGCGGCGGCCAATCCGAAGATGGACGTTGACATGTGCGTGCAGGTCTTGCAGCGTTGCCCACTCAGGCGCCTCAACAGGCTTTTAGTGCCTGTGGCTCACCACAAACCTGGCGGCTGTGGGGAAAAGGACGCGAAGCGCCGAAAGAAGGACATGAAAGCTCGTGATTATCTGCTGGAGCAGTGGAAGCCTGCCAACCGCGAGGCCATCTCCTGGAAACTCCTGCCATGATATGCATGCAGGCAATCGGTAGGCCGTACATCCTTCCCAACGTTCGTTTCCAGCTCGAGGCACCAGACCATCCTCGGCGACTTTTTTGTGCTAGCTGCGGGAGTCAAGCTTCGCTGGAATGAGGCAGGCAATCCGAAGATGGACGTTGACATGTGCGCGCAGGTCTTGCAGCGTTGCCCACTCAGGCGCCTCAACCGGCTTTTAGCGCCTGTGGCTCACTAGGGCTGGCGGCTGCAGGGAAAAGGACGCGAAGCGCCGAAAGAAGGACATGAAGGCTCCTGACACTATCTGCTCGAGCAGTGGAGGCCTGCCAACCGCGAGGCCATCTCCTGCGGATGCCGTGACGATGAGCAAGTCTGCTTGCTTCGAGGACTTGAGCTCATCCGTGACTTTACGATGCAGAGCGTTGCAAGCGGGTTGCAAAGTTGAAGCAGGTGCGCAGGACACCGCGGTTCCGAAGGAAGATTGCGAGACATATTCTGTCCAGCAGCAAGGGCTGAAGGAGAAGCAGGGCCAGCCGCCGCGATGAAGACCAGCCGGCAAAAAAAGCAGCGCATGCGCCACCAGCGAGGGCGCGGGCGCGCTGTCCATGGCCGCAAGCGCGAGCCCGGCGCGAAGAAGAAAGAAGTCCCTTCGGAGATGCCTTGTGCGCGTGCATCGCTGCTCGAAGGACGGGCCTAGTTTTGTCCGTCACCAGAGTGGTTGAGTTGGGGTATCGTGCCTTGGGTCAACTCGTCGTTGCATGTTTTTTTCTGACCCAATGTGGATGCGGGGGCTGACAGGTGATGCAGGCTGCAAGGGTGGGGGTGGGAAGGTTCAGGCAGTGCAGTTGCGCGACAGTGTCTGTTTTGAAAGGGCCTGCAGGCTTTCCCGAAATCTGGCAAAAGCTTAGCTTTCTTCATTTTTTGTTCGCATTCGTTAGTGTTTTTGCTTTTCGTTGGAATTCCTTAGTTGATCGTGGAGTTCCTTAGCAACCCCTTCCCCGGGCCCAGCCGAAAACTGAGAAAAGTTTAGCATTCTTTAGCTTTTTGGTTCTAGATTTTTTTGTTGAATTCTTTATACCTTTTCATCGGATTTCCTTGGCGTTTGTTGGTTTTTCGTGGGGCCCACGATTTTGCAAGGGGAAATCCACAAAACTCTTTGAGGAATCCTGAACAAATCCTACGATGACGGGCCAAGCAAGGGAGGCGGGAGGGAGGACGGAGGGGAGGGGGGCTGGAGTTGGAAATGGGGGGCCTGGATTTGATGACCACCCGAAACCCTTTAAATCCCTACCCTGAACCCTAAACCCCCCCTCCCTCAATGGGAATGAATGATGTCAGTGCCGTGCCCTTCGTGTTACCCGAAAGAGTGGATGACCCGGGACCCGAGTGATGAGTGCCACTGGTTCATGGCAAGGGTGATGGTTTAGGAAGGGTGTCTTTCGGGGACAGGGTTTGCACTGGCACTCGGGGGAACGCTTTTTTCCTCCCCGAAATAGGGGCCGAAGCGACGATCGGACGCGAGCCTGGGTGGTAGGCCTTCGGGCCAAAGGTCCCCGGAGGCCCTATACTATAGCTAGCTAGCTAGCAAGCAAGCAAGGGAGAGACAGAGGGAGTGATGCATACTCAGAAGTTGATGTCTTTCTGTGCCGAAAACCCCGAATGTCGGGACGCCCCTGGTGAGGTGGGGGTCTGTGTTGGGACCTTGTTGCCCCACTAGTCCTCTCCAGCCTTTGAGAAAGAGTCGCAGACATGGCCGTTGCGGAGCGTGTGCCAGGCGTGCGAGAAAGAAAAGAATGGCAAAGCAGAAGTCGCAACAGTGGTTCGTCCCCGGCCTGCAGATGGGGGCGTGTGTTCGACGTGTGTCTACCGCACCATATAGTTGGCTTATGTTTGCGAGATTGTAGTCCCAGAGCCCAAAGCCGCGGTGATGCTGCTCTCCAGCAAGGCGCTGAAGTCTCGGCAAGGCACCAACCCTTTTGTGGTGGCCAAGTGCTTCGAAAACTTCAAGACGCTTCTTGGCACAGCATGTGTTCGACTCGCCTAGCGGTTTCGATCTAGCTTCGCTTCAATCGACTTCTTCGGTCTAGGTGTAGTGCTGTTTGACCGACTCTGTCCTCGCTTCGTGCGCTTCCTTGGTTCGCGTCACCTTTTTCGGAGGTTTATGCGCAAGAAGCACGGCAACCTCATCCGAGCTTGGAGGCAGGATTTGACAGTGAACGATGCAATGTCGATGCTCTGCTGCATCTACGGCATGTTTTCACTTCCAGCCAGCAGATTTTCACGCAAACACACATACAGGAAGAATGCAACTGCATGAGTAGATAGAAACAAGTAGTGTGTGTACACACAGTCACCCCAACATACATATATGCATACATACATACATACATACATACATACATACATACATACATACATACATACACACGTACATACATACATACATACAGACATCCATGCATGCATGCATATATACAGATATTCTGATGTGCATACGTATAACATACATACATGTATGTATCTGCATGCAGACGTACATATAAATGTATACATATATGCAGATCCACAGATATACGGGTATACGTGTATACATAAACATACCTACATACTACTGCAGGACAAAAGATCGCCATACATCAGAGACGTAAGACAGAACACCACATGCCCACCCCTTCTCCCCCGTAGACTCCTAGCACAACCTCGCGCAGCTCTCCGCCGGAAACTATATAGCAGTATATTTTAAATCATTCCCGGAAATTAATTACTCCGCCACGCTGGCCACGTAAAACGGGTCTTGGGTCTCTCCGCTTCCCCGCGGTACATGTTAACGTTATTGGCAACGTAAGCTGCGTGTCGAAACTTTCGGCCTGGGGGTGTATTTACGTACATCTATGCATTTTGCATACATACATACATACATACATACATACATACATGCATCAGTAGATCCATACATCCATGCATCCAGCCATCCATGCATCCATACAAGTGAGCAGGAAAGTTTGCATGTACATGTGGGTGCATTAGATGTGCTCACTGTCCAGATCTGTCACTCTTGCCTGTACTTCGGCTTGAGGTTGTTTACATATCGGAGTACTGTCTACCTGCCTGTCTGCCTGCCTGCATGAACTTATGCAATGTGCTCCTGCATGCATGCATGGATGCATGTATGTATGCATGCATGTGGAAGCCTATGCAGCTCTGCATGCACGCGCACATGTACACCTTTTTCTGGCTTGCGTTTGTTCGTTTATCTTTACTTATCTGCCAGTCTCTTGATTTCTCTCGTTCTATCCCTTCCTCGCGCGATCTATTCAACTAGGCACCCGACATGGACAAATACATGCACTGCGAGCGTATTGTTATTTACTTCACACGCGTTTCAGGAATGCTTGAATCAACAGACCTTTAACTTGCTGCCAGCATCCCATGACCTACTGAGAGAACTTGGTGCCCCAAATGTGAAGGCGTGCACCGCGTTTCTCAGGATCGCCAAGGTCAAGTTCCTCCGCGAGGCAGCAAAGTGGGGAGCTGAGAGGTCTGATGCCACCGGTAAAAAGGTACTGTGATGGCTTACTGTATAGTATAGTATAGTACAGTACAGAGCATCACTGAGTGTGTTCGTACGCGTCTGTGCCTGTGCAGGCTTCTTTTTCGAACTGCATCAGAGACTGAGGCTTGGGTTTTCGCGTGATGCGAAGGACTTGTGGAGAGCTTTAGACAAGGACCCCCTGCCATCTTACAAGCCTTCGCGGAGACATTTGTCTGGCCTCTCTGTATCGCAAGACTTTAAAAAAGAACGGGACTGGCAGGATGAATCCGGAACAGCTTCGGTGGATGAGTTGGACCCGGTGGCCAGCAACTTAGAAACCAGGAGCCTGAAAGCAGAGGATGGAATCCAAAGGGAGCCGTAGATGAGCCTCCGATGCTGTTTCACTGAACCTCAGGGGGCTGAAACTCTCGCCCACTTCAAGGCGGGGTTTGGGCTTTGTGGGTTTCGGGCAGTGTGTCTGGGTTAGGCACTGCTCGAGGGTTCCGGAGTTCATGTTGAGGGATGTGGAATTCAATTGACATGCGGGTGTATACAGGGGTGTTCTTGTAGCACAATGTCGATTATTTTCATAAGGACGCTGCGTGTGACCGTGCTGCAGATCAGCCCACGATGCATGTCTACTGGGTGACATTCTGGTGAGACCTGCTCCGAACCCCTCACCGGTCACGCGGGCATTGTGGTAGTGTACCTCATATTGAGTATAAAGTATACATTGTATAGTCCTGTGCGCATCCTTACTTTTTCGAACCCCCTATATTTAGATACGATCTGTCAAACCAGGTCTGGGTGGACACTGAGTTCGGTGGCATACGGAACGCCTTCAGGCAGATAGATGATGCTTGGGCTGTTCAGGTCTGGGTTTTGGGTTGAGGGTCCAGGGCGGACGTGGGTTCTGCAAAGGGTACATCAGTAGTCTAAATTAGGGTGCCTTTTTTGGTCCCCAATAAAGTACGGCACCCTTGTAAAAAGAGCCTCCCAAGGGTTCCTAATCTAGAGAATTGCCCACATGTCGGATGAGTTTGGGGCATACAGCTTGGCTCATACCCAGCTGCCGCCCGAGGAAGACAACACCAAGTTCCTTGGTTCTTGTTCAGGAACTTAAATGTAAGTTACGACAATACGGATCTATGGAAAGTAGCAGGTTTTCCTCATTATTTTATTGCTGTCATTATGGTTGTGGCTTTCTATCCTTGGAATGACTGGAGAGCAGCCAGGAGATTTTCTGTGAGAATCCTATGAGGTTCCCGTAAGAGAGGCTGTGTGGTCAAGGAAGTCCTGAAAGATTGTCTGCGAGGTTCCTGGTGAGGTTCGCCGTGAGGTGTGCTATGATGGGTTTTTGTCAGGGCTTGGGTGTTGTGAGGTTTCCTCTCGCTCGGCGCTGCCCCGGCCTCTGCCCCAGCTCCCCCCAGGCCCTTCCACGCCCTTTGAGGTTTCTTGTGAGGTTTCCTGTGCCCGGTCTCTCACCAATGTACTCGCAAGCCTGCAGTTCCTCGCAAGCAGCCGCGCAGGCTAAACACTCACAAGCATGATTACAGGGAGCCTCGCAGAAAAACGCTTTTCATAAAATCAATGATTCCAGGGCAACATAAACTCACACGACTATTGATACTATTATTATTGGCTCAACAATGCAAGAGGCAACAAGATGTTATTGTTATTGCTATTGTCAGTAGCATTGTTGTTGTTATTATTGTGAAGCTGTTATTCTTCGAGCAACTGAGAGTAAGCTCCTTAGCAAAAGCCTAGGTCCATTACGATCAAGGAGTTCGACAAGGCCCTACGGAACTTCAACTTCCCGAGGCAATCGAAAGCTCTGTGGCCCGGTTGCCTAGGGGCACGGGGCCCTGTATGTAGGGGTTACGCTTTAGGGTTTACCCAGCTGATTGGCAGAGTCTGAGTTCAAAAAAGGTTTCAGGGTCTTCAAGCAGGCTCTAGTTCTTCGGGTTTCGGCAATCTGGGCTTTGTGCCGGATTGCACGATTACGAGTTCTCTTTTGCTACTCGTAATTGGTACAGTGTCGTTAGAGCGGTTGGCGCAGCAGTCCTTTATGGTTCTCGATTCTGCGTCGCAATTGTGAATCCTAAACCCTAAACCCTGAACCCTAAACCCTAAACCCTGTGAAGCGGTTCCAAGGTTCCAGATGCTGGACAAGGACCTGCCAGCCGGGTTGACGCAGCTCAGGGCTGGTCCGTTGGAATTTTAGGGAAACGCACATATATTTATACACATGTTTGTATATATTATATTTTACTTTTAATTCTAGCTGATATTGGTTATCGTGATGCGAACACTCATATGCTTCCACGGGCAGAGTTTCCAGTGAGTAGAAGAAGGATAGTGTAAGCCGATTCCTTTTATCGAAGTCCGTGTCCCAATTACTGCCTTTTCGGTGCAAGACCAGTTATTGACAACTGACAGCAGAGTCCAAACGGCCATAGTAATGTGTACCAAATTTAGTCTTCAGCACTCTCCCCACAACTTCCGAGTCTTTCCGGTAAGTGCCTACCTGAAACAACTTCGGGCTTCTATAACTTTGTATCAGGATCTGTATCAGCATCCAGAGATCCCACGAAACAGTAGGCCATGGTAGTTCCGACAGTGGTTTGGGATTCAGAGCCTTGCCAGGACGCGAATGGAAAGCTGGAAATGGAGGATCTCATTTTCCTTGAGCTCCCTGGCGTTTCAACGTACAGAAGCACATGGCCTTCAGGGCACTGCCCCATTATGCGAGCACACCATCAAATCCAGGGGTTCGGGCCCTCTCTCGCTGGTGGCCATCGAACATGGTGGGAGTACATGAAGTATCAGAAGTAGCTGCAAGTATAGGTTGTCATGTTGACTTAACCCTAAACCCTAAACCCTAAACCCCGAAACCCTAAACCTTCCAGAGCAGTAGCAGTGCTTAGCAGAAGTCCTCCGTCGTCGTAGTAGCAGTCGTGAAAGTAGTCGTCGTCAGGGTGGTGGCGCCGGTGGTGATGAGGTTAAAAGGTGTATGACAGGTTACAACTTCATCATAGCCCCGAGTACTAACCGTCAGCCGGATAGCTTCAGTGCTGGTCCATGGCTGCATAGCACCCTGGACCAGACGACATGAAAGACAGTTACTTTAACCCTAAACCACTCAACCTTTTATCAAGAGGCGTGTAGTATTCCCGCGGACTTGCCCTCAGTCCTGTCAGTTCACTTCCAACGAATTCCTTGTGGTGCGACTGTTTCAGGTGGGCGGCTGGGAGAGAAGCCTTTCAAGCCCTAACCCGACCGAACTAAGCCCGTAGCTTGCAGCCGGCTCAGGAAATGGCAGCCACTCGAGTTCCTCTTGATGGCCCCCGATCACCAGGCCAAGCAGGAGTTTCGGGAGCTCTTGCTTGCCCCGGCCTTAGAATCGGCCATGCCGCCTCTTGCTTGGCTCTTGGCGTGTTTGTTGTGCAGCCTGAAATATGGAAGTTTCCGAAAATAAGGGGTACCTTATTTTGGGGCCCTTATAAGGATCCTATTATTTAGGGTACTATATTAGGGTCCCCTATTTCGGAAACCCCCATATTGCTCTCTGACCTGTTTGGGGAGGTTGCCTTCAAAGGTCGAGTCTCATCCTTTCCTCCTCTAGAGTGCCATGCTGCGCTTGATAGGGTTCCAAGTCCTAGGTGCTCGGACGGAGCTGAGGGTTCCCTAAACCCTACACCCCTGAAGCTTGGAAGCTTCTCCGTCGCTCCGAGGCGAAGATGGGAAAGTACCTGAAAGCCTGGAAGCGCATCCTGGACAAGGATGCCACCAACCGCTGCAATTGGTACGAGTTCCAGGCAGGGGCGAACGCGGCCCGGGCCGCGCCGCGATCCGCGCTCCCCGTTTTTGACCCTAAACGCCTAAACACCAACACCTATGCTTCGTATACCATGTATATATATATATATACTATCTGCAATGCAGAGTCAGAGATGATGATGCCAAGCGGGAGCCAAATATATACTATGTATCTATCTATCTATCTATCCATCCATCCATCCATCCATCCATCCATCCATCCATCCATCCATCCATCTATCTGTCGATGTATCTATCCAACGATCTATCGATCCATCGATCTACCTGTCTAGCTGTCTATCTATCTATCTGTCTATCTATCTATCTATCTATCTATCTATCTATCTATATGTATATATTCTGGATATGACGTATATGTGTATATTATGTATACATGAATGACTGACTGACTGACTGACTGACTGAATGAATGATTGAATGAATGAATGAATGAAATGCATGAAATGAATGAAATGAATGAATGACCGAATGGAATGAGTGAATGTCTGAGTGACTGAATGGCTGAATGACTGACTGACTGAATGACTGACTGATTGAATGAATGAATGGGTGGATGAACGAATGAATGAATGACTGACTGACTGACGGACTGACTGCATGAATGAATGAAGGGATGGTGCGACATTGTCAGCTGGGCGGGTGGGAAAATGGATGGATGAATGAATGAATGAGGGAAGGGAATGGAATGGAATTGATTGGATGAATGAACTGATCAGTGAACGAATGCAAGACTGAATGAATGGAACGAATGAATGGACTGAATGAGTGGAATGAATGAATGGACTGAGTGAGCGAACGAACGAATGAATGCCTGAGTGAGCGAACGAACGAATAAATGAATGAGTGAATGAATGAATGGAATGAATGGAGTGAATGGAATGAATGGAATGAATGGAATGAATGAGTGGATGGATAGATGGGTGGATGAATGAATGAATGAATGAATGAATGGAATGGAATGGAATGGAATGAAACAAAAAAGAACTGAAATGGCATGAAAGGAATGTATGTATGCATGCATGCATGCATGCATGCATGTATGTATATATGTATATATGTATGTATGCATGCATGCATGCATGCATGCATGCATGTATGTATGTATGTATGTATGTAACAGCACTCAAAGTCTTCCGCTCGAGCTCGCAGGATGCTTGTAAAGAAATCGGCTTCCGCGGGAACATGGGCGGGGCCTGGCGGGCCTTCGACGAAGACTTGTCAGGACGCCTCGGCGCTGTGAGGGATTTGGTTAGGTTTTCCTTTGCGCGAGTCAAAGTATCGTATTGCTCTGTGGGTAGTCTTCATGCTGTTCATGATGTTCAGCATATCTGGAGCATATGTAGCCGTACCACGTCATGTGCTGGAACTTAGACCTGTGGGGAACTTGAGTTTAAGAAGACCCCCCCTGAAGACTTGGTTCATTGCTGAGATCTTGAGTGGGCATACCAGGTAGCCAGACGGGGTTAAAGATGGTCCCTAGCATTAGCCCTGAGGGTTTATTGAGACTTATTTGCCATATAAAGCCCTCCCCCCAACAAAAATCCCAAGACCCAAACCCAAACCATAAACCAAGTGACATGGGGTACACTGACTTTCACTCCGACTGCGCCTGAGATCTCACCTGGATCGTCCGAGATGTGAGAGTGTAAGTCCCAAAAGCCTTAAGCCCAGCTCTCGCAGGTTACATTACCCTGAAAGAGCTCGACGAGCAGGCTGCGCCCAACGGTCCGCCCTAGTCTGTAAACTACACATTGCACTGGGCATAAGGAGCATCTCCGTTAGGGTTTTGGACTATTTGAGGTTTTTTAAAGGGTTCGTGATTAGCCGGGTTCTGGGCCACTAGTAATTGGGGTTTGGGGTCAAGGGTGCGTTAATGGCACCGACACACTCGCCCACCCAGTTGCCGACACCAGCACCGTAAAACATCACATCTCACATGTAAACAAACATGTATATGTACAGGTACATGTATACATATATGTATAAGTATAAGTATATATACGGGCGCAGCCACGCGGGAGCCAAAAAAAAGTGTATATACAAACACACATCGTTTAGGATGTTATGTTTTTGGTGTGAAGGCATCGGCGGTCCTCCTGGGCTTTCGACGCTGGGCTATCCAAGAGCCACTTGGCTGCAGGACTAAGGCTTCTGTCAGCCGGCACCTGCATACGAAGCTAGCGACCGCGAGAATCCGCAAGCCCCATACATGTGTCTGGTGTCGCCAGAACTATACTACAGTGTACTATAGTATGCTGTACATACTATAATGACATTAGTATACTACACTGAATGTTGAGACAGTCTGCACTCCAAAAGAAGACAGGTTTGGATCGGTCCGGCAGCTTTTCCAGATCTTCGACAAGGATGGGTCCAACAGCCTCAGCTGCTCGGCTGTCAGGTTTAGGATTTGAAGTAGGGCGGCCTGGTATGATCATCCTGCAATGCTTCCACCGTGGACGTAGCTTCAAGCCTACCCCCTGAGGTCAGGTTTCCACCTGTTGGCGTCTCGGGTTGGGGGTTCTTGTAAGGCACAGCTCGAATCGAATGATGCGAATTCAGTAAGACGAAGAGTTTATTGAAAGCAGCTCCACTAGGTGGCCAAGCCCGAAGCCCAAGCAGAGCCCTTCAACCTAGAGGGCCGATGTGCTTGCCAGAAACCCCAAGAGCTTGGTTGCTGTCGTCGATTCGACTTTTTGTTGCGAAGCGGCCCGAACCAGGCTTCCTGGAATGGCGTGGGGCTCTGAGGGTATATGGCACCTTGGCATACACGAAATATTTTGGCAACGACTGGCACTAAGACTAAAGAGCATACTGAATATCACGGACAATATCAGCAGTCATGACTCACGGCAGTGGTAGTAGTCTTACAGTAACCTCATCAAAAACAGATGCTTCCAACTCGAGCTTACGTGTCTGTATTTCTCCCGTGGGGCTCAAGATGCTCAAGTCAAGTTGCTAGCAGACCTCAGATTCACCCGGCAGCTTGTACCTCTCTTTGATGATTCTGGTCATGGTTATTGTTCTTATGAGTACTCTGATTGTAATCATGGTTACGAGTAGGTAGGCTGACGGCAGCGCATCCGAACGTGCCAGCTCAGGCTACGATGGACCCAGCAGGATGGCCTGCTGGGTGCTGTGGGGCCTTGAGATTTTGCCTTCAGGCTTCGAGGAAGGCTTCACAGGCTTAAGACTTAAAACTCTGCCGCCCAACATATTCGAGAAGAAGCCCTAGACGCAAAAGCCCGTGACTCTTGTCGTAGATCGTTTCTTTAAAAGGAGAGGAAAACAGTTGATGTGCTGGTACAGTAATGGGGGGGACTCCATGCTGACAGATTTGCTTCCGACGCACAGGGAGCTGTTCCAAGCTTTGGACGTGGACCAGGAGGGCACCTTGTCAATGAAGGAGGCCGCAATGGGCGACGCAAGATGCTTGCAATGTCTTGTCAAACTTCGTCCATGCCTGGAGGTGGACTTCTTGGACGACTGGGATCTAGACCTGGAGGAGGAGCTGCCAGAGAGTCAGAGCCGACGGCCTTCCAACCAGCCACGGCCGACGAGCCCGGTGGATTGGATTGTCATTACAGGTGGTTGATATTGTTTTCAGTCTTATGTTATTGCTATCGTACCTGTTGATGTTATGCTTACAAAGTAAGCCGTGGCAGAAGGCAGCAGCACGATGGCACTGAGAACGATGGCAAAAGAAACCCACATGGTGTTGGCATTGTTGGTATTTCGTTGTGGACAAAACGAAGTGCTTGCTGTGTCACAGAAGGAGATGACGTCGTCATCGTTGTCGAGGTTGTTGATTGTAGGTTCATCTTTCTTTTATGTTTTTTTGTGGTGGTTGTGGTGGTTGTGGTGGTTTTGGTTGCGGTTGTGGTGGTGGTGGCGGTGGTGGTGGCGGTGGCGGTGGCGGTGGCAGTGGCAGTGGCGGAGGTGGTGGTGGTGGTTGTGGTGGTTGTTCTTGTTGCTGCTGTTGTGGCTGCTATCGTTGTCGTTGTCGTTAGCGTTGTCGTTGTTGTTGTTGTCGTTGGGGCAGTGCGCGGGTGTGCCTTGTTGATGTGGTTGTTTTGGCGGTGGGTGTTGGTCGTTGTTGGTTGTTCTTTTGGTGGTTGTTGTGGTTGTTGCTGTTGTCGTCGTTGTCGTTGTTGCTGCTGCTGTTGTGGCGGCTGTTGTGGCTGCTGTCGTCGTCGTCGTCGTTGTTGTTGTTGTTGCCGTTGTTGCTGCTGTTGTTGCTGCTGTTGTCGTCGTTGTCGTCGTCGTCGTCCTCTTCGTCGTCATCGTCGTCGTTGTGGTTGTGGTTGTGGTTGTGACTGCTGTTGTTGTTGTTGGTGGTGGTGGTGGTGGTGTTGCTGTTGTTGTTATTGTTCTTCTTGTTCTAGTTCTTACTCTTCTTGCTCTTGTTATCGTTATTGCTCTTGTTCTTGTCATTCTTCGTGTTGTTCTTTCTGTTGTTGTTGTTGTTGTTGTTGTTGTTGTTGTTGTTGTTATTAATGTTACTGTTCTTATTGTTCTTGGTCTGCTTTTCTGTTTCATGTTGTTGTTAGAAGCTCCATCACAAGTAGGAGTGACAAGTAGCAGTGCATAGTCACAGTCTGTTGAAGAGGACCTCTGGCTTTCGAAATGAAAAGCAGAGTTGGGCTGCAAAGTGTGGTAGTGCAGGCAACCGGCAGGAGGAAGAGAGGTGTCAACAAAGAAGCCCAACAACAGACAGCGAAGGCAGCCCGTCGTGCGGAAGCAGCGCCGAAAGGCCCCCACACGACCTCGGCACGACGACTTTCCTACGCCAGACGGGCCTCCTTGCAGGAATCCGTGCCTGGGGCTGAACGGTTTTCTAGAGAGGTAGGGATGTTTCTATCGGTTTGCAAAGAGCTTGGGTGATGACATCGAGGTGGTCGGAAGGGTGCGGATGTTGAAAGGCAGGTTAAGTTGGAGTTGTATGCAGAGCCTATAAAGTCTGGAGTTTGGAATCTGCTGCTCATGGGAGTCAAATAAAAACCTGTGTTCAGCTGGTGCAGCTCTGGCTATGCTAGAGTTTCTGACAACCTGTGCGTCGAAGCATTGCTTTACAAAGATGCCTAGAAAGGTTGGGTGTTTTTGTGCAGTGAGTGCAGTTGCAACTTTAAGCAAATGCCGCGCCGCCAGCCTCCACAACATCTCTTGGGCTCCTCCATTGCAAGTCGTCACAGCTGTCGACGTATCACCCGTCAAGCCATAGACTCAAGGTCTCGTACTCGTAGGTTTTAGGACCGCCCCACGCTTGTTTTTCGTCTCGGGCCTCTAGGGTCAAGAAGCCACACTGCGCTTCCCTGCCCCAAGGCCAAATCGCGGGCTGCAAGAGTGATGTCGAGCTCTTCCTTCAACACGAAGGAAGATGATATGCATAGACAAGCATCAGACGCATGTTGGATTCTCAAAACATGGGACACTCTATCTAGAGATTACTATTATATGGCGGATCCTAGACTTTTCAGGGGCCCTACGGCTCAAGGGTCCCTGATCGTCTGAAGCCTTTCTTTAACTTCTTAAGCCTTCTGTCTTTCCGCCAAGCCTTCGTATCCTCCTCCAAGTCACTCACGAGATTCTCGTTCCCCTGCTGCAAGCGAATCCCGGCTTCTTGCTGCACATGGCGCCCGTTTACGTTCAGTGTTTAGTGTTTAGGGTTGCAACAGAAAAGCCAGCAACATGTGCAGCATGTTCGGGTCCTTATACTCAGGATGACCCTGTTACCCTGCCGCAGTTGCCTGAAGGCTCTATTACGACAAAGTAGGAATTGAAAGAACTACCGAGCGGAAATGGAAACAGGGACAATTTGAGCTGCTGCATGCCTATTTGCAAGTACGAAGGCTCTAAGCTAAACCTCGTTGGGTTACTAACACCATGGTCAGAAGGCGATTTCACAAAGACAACGTTTCATGCCATTACCACCGCCATCGTTACACAGCTGTGATGATATCTAAATCCCAAACCGTGGACCTGCCTTGCGCTGTCCGTGGTGAGGGACTGAAACTAAAACAGCACAGCCCCGAAAGACTCACGAGAAGCCTTTAGACCCAAGAAAACTTTGATAGCTTAAGAAATCCAACGCCCAACAACTCCTGAACCCTGAACCCTACGCCCTACCCTAACCCCTAAGCCCTGCCCTAAACCCTAAAACCCAAACCCTCAGCCAGGACGACGACAGCTCTGATAGCTCCGAGCCAGAGAGGCCGAAGAACATCGCACGGCGCTGGCGGGTCCAGAACCCCATGGGCCTGATCCAGCTGGTGACTCCGTTGAGGGATGTCTAGGGTGCGGGTCTGGGGTTTGAGGGGCAGTTTAGCGTTTGAGGGGGTTTGGGGTTTCAGGGTTTGGGAGAGTTAGAGTTGAAAGCCAATGTTCCCCCAAAAATTACGAATGTTTCAGAAAGAGTTCGAAGTTACTGTGAGGCACATGGTGACTTCTTAGAGAAGGATTTTAACGCGTTTAGGGCCAAGTTTGCTTTTCCTGGTTGTGGCGACTCATTTAAGAAACGTAGGGCTTGGGTTGTTTAGATCATGTGGAAGGTTCACGGTTCAGTTGTGGCTTAGTTGTTAAGCTGCCGGAGGTGAGGCTTTAGCTGGCTTAGGATCTATTTTGCTTGAAACAAGGCTCCATCTCCAGATGCAGTGCAACCAATGTCAAGGGCTTTGTCAGCCTGCACGCCTCGCAGCTAACAGCCTACAGAACCAGGTGAACAAGGTGATTCCCAAGAAGAAGCCCAGGCGGGACCATACTCTGCGACACCTGGGACCGTTACAAGATTCATGGTGCCATAGGGCTAAGCGTAGTTAACACTAGGCTGTCCTGCGAAATTCCATTTGCCGGGCTTTTACTCCCTCCCCCCTGCTGCAATGCCCTAAACGGCTTGATCCTCCGAGCCGGAACCCTTGGAGAACTTCAGACTTGGGAGCCGGAATGCGGAAGTTTGCAAAAGCCTGCATCCCAAAGTGAAAACCCATCTCTCGAATCAGTTTCCTCCTTTAGCTGTTGGGACATCCTACTCATACTGATTAAATGCGGAGGAGTCTTTTCGTAGGGCCACCTTCATAAGGCACCTCACGATTTGTAAGAAAACCCCTTGCACACCCATCGTGTCGAGAGCGAGCAGGTTTTACATGTCCAACGGCGTGGTCATGGAGCGCTCCGAGGTCAGCCTGCTACTGACACAGTGTATAATGCGTTACTCGCAGAAAGCCATCGAGGGCTTCAGGGTGTGTGGAGTAGGAGGGTCTTAGGGCTCGGGCTTCCAAGACGAGATGGTTTCGAGTCGGTCGGACCTTCGGGTCTCGGGTTTGCGTGTTGGGAAATGGGATTCGCAGGCATTCCGACACGGTTCCTTGCACAGACTGATTTCAGACTTCCAAGACAACGGGAAACATCTTGGGACTGAGATGGGGCAGCGGTGGAGATGCTTTCATGTTCATGTAAAAAAGCTGCTAGAACTTCGCCGTCGCAGTAAGTAGACTCAAGCCCTCACATCCATCAAGTTCGTGCTCGAGCCTTTGGAATTCCGTTTCATGGCAGGCTAGCAGGGATTCCACTATGAGTCGGCCACTCACCCAGGCGCTGACGCAATCCGAGGCGGGGTACAAGTTGGGAATAGTTGGGACTTGCTAGAGAGTGAAAAGCTTGACTAGAGGTTTTGGATTCAGGCTGAGACAAAGGTAATGTAGCCACAGCATGTTCCAGAACGTGCCATCGGTCCATTAGTTCAATCGGCGCCGACCTCAGGACTGATCAGCGATAGATGCTGCTACTAAGTACCACAACGTCACACGACGACGATGACTACTATTACTATTTCTTTTTCTCCTCCTCCCGGCTACTGCTGCTACTACTTCTACTACTACTGCTACGACGACGACCACGACTGCTACAACGACTGCTACTGCTGCTGCGGCTACTACTGCTACTACTACTACTACTACCACCACCACCAGTACCACGACGAGGCAGTCGTAGGGAGTTTCAGAATTCAGGCGGAAGAAGAGCTTTCACTGAGCCATGACCTTTCTACGACTTTGAGCCGGCCGACGACGCAAGAAAGGTTCCTGACCTTTTCGGAGGAGGCTCCGTCTCTGCGAATCCGGGATTTGTTCAGTTTCGTATGTAGGGTTCAGTGTTTATGGCGATTGCACAAGTCCAGATGCAAAAAAAGGGCTTTAGGTTGTTGGAACATGCAGAGAGGACTCACGTGAATAAGGTGTCGGGGTTCTTTGCAGCGAGTGGAAGGAGGGGTGTGTGTGTGTGTGTGTTGCACGAGATGCGTGCTTTCAGTTTTCTAGAAGCAGTGCAGAGACTGGTTCATGTTGCACGTGCACGCTTCCTCTAGAGGCCCTGAAGCCGGACAGAGCCACAAAAGCGGCGTGTGCCCCTACCCAACGGAAGAAGTAGCATCGAAGCGCGAATCTTCCTACGCATGTACCAACGTGCAATGGCAGGTAAACGGTGAGCTTTTTCTCAGCCGGCCTATGACACGGTCCACCTTGGAGTTTGGAGAGGCCGACCAAACTAATCCCGAACAACCTTATTACCAATGCATCTAAGAGCCATACTCGCACATGAACCTGCAATATCAGCGTTCGTGGCAAGTTCCCATGAGTGGTTGGGAGTACATCAACAAAGAAGGTCTGCGAATCCAAAGGCAGCCTTGGACAATGTACTTCTTATCCTGCACATCCCGCCAAGAATTGAGTTCCCAACCCTAAGATACACCTGGATTGGGTTTTCGACTACAAGGTTTTTGTTCAGTAAACGTTGAAAAGATATACTACGTACCACCTATCCCTCCGCATCAAGCACCCCTGTTAAGACTCGGGCTTCCTTGCACTACAGAGCCAAAAAGGGACCCAGACAGAAACCATTGAAACCTACCGGCATGGGGTGTTTTTGTTGGGTTCCTGTTTGTATGAGAGATTTCAAAGAGGCCAGCAGCGAGCTGGCAACGAGCCGACCCATGACGCAACACACAGTCACCTTCTCGGAGGCCGGGCGGTTATGCCATATGGTCGAGGGTCTCAGGCTTAGGGTGTAAGGCCCTATCCTGTCAGATGCAGCAGATCAAGTCTTTGCATAAAGGCTAGAAAAGCCGTAGAAATGAACTCACATAGGTCCATACAGGAAGCAGGAGTAGCAGCAACAGAAGCAACAAAAAACACCCACGACAGCAGCGACAACGAATAACAATGTGGGAAGAGGCTTCTCGCATCAGAGCGACTGAGACTGAGCAAATCAGTAACGAAAACAAGAGCCGAAACCATGCTTTGATAAACTTCTGATACTGCTGTCGTGGTCGTTGTAGTGGCCGTGTCGTCGTTGCCATGGGACTTCGCTGTGGGTTTTGGCATGTAGCACCAATGGTGCTCGAAATCTTACACTGCCGATCGTAGTCGTAAAAAAACAACTTTGCAGCAACCCCTCTTTAACATCCGTTTTGGAACCATAGAGCCTTAAACCTTCGACATAGCAGAGCCTGACAGGTAGATCTTCCCCCAACTAGGATACTTGTGAGCTGAGGGGAGCTTTACGTTGACTAACGGCATCCTTTTGGCAAGTTGGTAGCAGCATTAGGGTTGTGTTTGTCACTGTCGCTCTTTCTTGTTGTGCTCAGCCAACCCAGCGACCCTACTCCTGGCCTGGATTGTTCGAGTTGTGAGGGGAAAGCTTAAGCCCTAAACTACACCCTGGAAAAAGAGCCTCCTCTGGCTCGTCCGAGGTGCAAGAGCGTAAGTCCCCAGCCTGAGAAGCCCTAAACTCTACGCATCGGCCCCATAGTAGTTCCTTGCTGTGGCTTTTATTTAGGATCCTATTACGGGGCCCTAAACCCTAAACCCTAAACCCTAAACCCCAAACGGAACTACTATGGGGCCTATGGGTAGTTGCTTCGGCTCTGCGGAGGCCAGCTGCGAGCTTCCTGTCTTGCACCGCCAAAGTACGCAAAACTCAGAGGCCTGCGGTGATGAGATGTTTGTTGGAACAATATGGGAGTTTCCGAAAATAGGGGACCCTAATATAGTACCCTAAATAGTAGGACCCTTATTTATAAGGACCCCCAAAATGAGATGTTTGTTGGAATAAGATGTTATAGTAGGGATCTTGCTACGAGGGACATTGGCCGGGCGAGCTCCAATCAAGCCTGTGTAAAAAGGGATCTTGAAAGGAACTCCTATAGAACCCTGCAAGAGCTCTTCTTTTATGAGCCTGAAAAGGCACCCAAGTACCCCCACACCCATGGGATAGTTGGTATTATAGTCCCAATAGAAGACGAATATAAGTGTAGCAGATAGGATGTAGCTGGGGGTTGGGATAATTAGCAAAAAGTAGCCCCTTAGGGTCCCATCGTACCACCCAAGCCCCATTCCGATTATTCACACTCGTGTAGTAGTGACTCCTGGGCTTGGAGGAGGATCCAGGCTGTTATTCCCTGTGCCAGTGCATGGCTTTCCATTGTGCAGTAGGAGATAAGAACAGTGTGCGGTGCTCGGAGCAGCATAGGAACACACTCAGCAGCTCTTGTTACAATCACAAAGTCCTAGAGCCCTCTGGCAGTGTCCGGTTTGCGAGGCGCAAACACCCTATATACATAAACCCAAACCCCGACAGACACGTGGGCTCTGGGCTGTATGGGTGGTCCGGTACCATTCTTGCTGTAGCGTGTCGGATTTGCGTGGAGCCTTGCCTGCCTTGTGCGGGCGTGAGAGTCAACACCCCGACAACCCTAACCCCACCTCCCCGCCCTCAATAACCTCTGACTCTAACCCTCTGCCCCCAAGGAGGCAAACAGAAGCTTACCCTGAACCCTAATCCTTGTTTTCTTCTCCAGGGAGGCTTCGGCAGCGAGGCTGTAGCGTCTTTCTGCTTCGCGCCGGCCGTGTGCTCAGCTGGTGGCATCGCATCGAGATTTGGTGGTTTACGGGAGGGAAATGGGGGTTTTCGGTGCTGGCTGGGTGGGGTTCGATAGCGCATCTCGTCTCTGTCCTGGTTGAGTCGATGAGGACCGGATGCAAGAAATGACTTTGGTTTGCGGACTCAAGAGTTTCTAAGGCACTTCAGAGAGACCTCGTTTGATTAAGGATCCTAAACCCTAAACCCTTTTTATGGCAGAGTCCGAGTTGCGAGAGCGTACACCCTCTTTACTTGCCGACCTTCGACTATGGATCCTCGCCTGGCTTGTCCCAGTTGTGAGAGCGTCAACACTCTTCACGCGGCTCCGTAGTGATCGAGTGTGATGTAAGAGCTAGCCCGTAGCTCTGGGGTATGGGGTTTCTCAGGGTGCTAAGGCAAGTAAGGGTTGCAGAGGAGGGAAGTACGCTGTTCAAGTCAGTTCAAGCTTTCGACAGCATGGAACAGCTCGTCGCAAGAAGCCAGTTTGCTCCTCCACCTCGACCCTGGACTTCAACGCATCAATGCACAACTGACTCGCATCATCACCATCATCATAGTTGGTGCCATCATCGACAACAATCGACTGGACGCGGCAGATGTGCGTGGCAACAAAGAGCTCCGTCGTGGCCAAGCCTGACATGCACTTGACAGTTTCGCAGCCACCGAATTGCCAGCCAAGCAAAGGTATGCTTCCTCAAACCGCACAATCCCAAACGAGTAAGTAAGCCTACATACTTCTTAGATCCCAAATCATACACCCTGGTCCCGTACATGAACACAACATCCTGAACCCTGCTTCCCCGAAAAGACCCCACCGCCCTCTTGGGGGGGTGCTTTGAGCACCAATAACAATAGTAATGATAGTAAGAAGAAGAATGTAGTTCGAGTCACTCTGACAGCAAGGACCCCGAGAACAGGACCTGGATTTGGAGAATCCCCCTCATTGTCACCAAAACCTTGAGTACGACATTTTAGGGTTTCGGCGCTCGCACTCGGACCTTTAGGTTCAGGAGTGAAACTGAGGCCTCTGGTGCAGAAGCCCTTGAGCGTGCCAGTCAAAGAGACTACCTGACGCAGGCCTGAGCTCCGATGTGGGGCTTCTTGTTGAAAAGCCGGTCTTCCGGCTAAGAAGTCTTTACAGGCCTAATTTAGGCCAACTTAGGCTCTATGTATAGGGGGTCGATTGTGTTATGAGACTTCCGCTTTGGCCGCGTTTGCTGCAAGCTCATATGGGAGTTTCCGAAAATTAGGCGTACCTTATTTTGGTGTCCTTATAATAAGGATCCTACTATTTAGGGTACTATATTAGGGTCCCCTATTTTCGGAGACCCCCATATCTAGATGCACTTCAGTTACGCTGCTCCAGCCACAAAGGGTTGAGGACCTGGGAGAGTCGAAGCCCAAACCCCATCCCCACATACCGGAGCTGTACAGGTATCTTGTTAATGATCACGATCATGGTGATGATGATGCCGATGATGAATATATGTGTATATATATATATATATGTATTCTGTATCTATCTATCTATCTATCTATCTATCTATCTATCTATCTATATCTATCTCTATATATATATATGTATATATATATATATATATATATATCGGACTCTAATTTGGGCAGCGTGGAGTCTTCGCGAACCCGAGCGACCCTTTTCTCACGAACAGCGCTCTCCTCCTCCGCCTCCTCCTCCTCCTCCTCGGGCAAAAGCCTCTTTTTGTTAAAGCCCTGCAAGCAACCCTGCATCCCAAATGCACCTCTAAATCCCTAAGCCCTAAAACACCCCGAAAGTCTCCTAAAACCCTAAACACCCACAAACCCCAGAACAACCTGAAAAGCCGAAAACCCTTAAACCCCATACCCTCGAAGCCCCAAACCCGACAACCTAAAATCTTAAACCCTAAAACCCCAAACCCTAAATGCTCTAATCAATGAAAACCTAAAACCCCAAGCCTAAATGCCCTAAATGAGACCCTAAAAACCCTAAACCCTAAACCCTAAAAACAAAGGAGCCCGAAGTAAGGCTCCCGCGGCTACGGCTGCGTCGACGGCCCTCCGGGCTCGGGGACCCTGGGCTGGAGAGCTTTGAGTTTAGGGTTTAGGGCTTAGGGCTTTGGGTTTTTGGAGAGCTTTAGTGATGTAGGGTTCGGGGTTCCCTAAACCCTAAACCCTAAACCCTAAACCCTAATAGGGTTCGGGGTTCCTCAAGAGGGTTTAGGGGTTTAGGGTGCAGGGTTGGGGTTCCTATAGGGTTTAGGGGCTTCGGGGTTTATGGTTTAGGGTTCCTATAAGGTTTTAGGGTTTTAGAGTTTAGGGCTTAGGGTTTAGGGTGTAGGGTGTAGGGGCTTAGGGTTCAGGGTTTTAGGGTTTTAGGGGCTTTGGGGCTTATGCCTTGGCCTGAATAGCCGCACTTACAATACTTCGAACAGCTCGCAAGTTGCCGGGGCTCACAAATCCTAAGCCCTCGTCATAGATAGGTCCGGATATGTTGAATTAAGCCGCACTGTAAGGGTGATGATCTTAGCACCCCCCAGGCTTGAAGCTAGCAGGCCGAAAGCCACAATGCAGAAACTCTAATCCCGGGACCTTAAAGTCTAAGCCTTAAGCCCACGACCCTTAAACCCTAAACCCTGAACCGTAGCCTAACCCAAGAACCAACCCAAGACCCCCGACCCTCAACCTCAAAATGCAGGTACACCCCCAAGGCCCTGCACCCCAAAACCCTCGTGGGGTTTAGGAGTTTAGGGGTGGGGTCAGTTAAGCTACTGCTCTAAGGTTCAAACCCTACACTAAACCCTAAACCCTAAACCCTAAACCGGCCCTACACCTACACCCCTAAACCCTTACCGGGTTGTGAATCGTGTTAGCTTAGGGGCTGAGTGCCCTCGCCTAAAGAAGGTTGACCTGTTGAATTGTAGTAGGATCACATAAGCCCCAAAAGGTTAAAGGTTACCTACTCAGCCCCTAAGTTCGGGTTCCGGGAGCATCCCGAGCACGGCAACCACAACTCGGGTCAGCACGTCGTCTGCTGCGACTCCTTCTGGGCCTCAGATGTGTCAATATGCACACTATGCACGATTTAGGGTCTAGGGGTTTCGGGTTTAGGGTTTCGGGTTTACGAGTCACTCTGGTTGAGAGCTTGGAGTTCAATGATTTTTTGGGGGTTGATGGTTTCGGGAACCATGCTGGAGTTGGAGGTTTAGCATGGTTCATTCGGAGTGCCCGTGTCAGTCAGGGTTGGGGCTTACGGTTTAGGGGGGAAAGCCGGTAAAGCTCATACTGATGGTAGTATATGTGTGCAGCCGGGAAAGCATCCGTACGACACCCAGAACACCTTTAGCAGTGCGGAAGTGGGGTAGTCGGGAGGGTTTGGACGATAGAACCGTATCAGCATCGGCAGATATAGGTCACAGACATCATAGCTCTCGCATGAGAGAAGGAGCATGGTTCTGTCAAGAACGTCATCTCATCGCAGCATGGGCAGGAACAATCAAAACACGAAACAACACGTGCGGCAACCCAACAACCACCAGCACCACTCTCTTCACTGGCTTCCGGTTCAGGATTCGAACGGGGTTTGACAAGGATTTGACAAGGGGTGTGATAAGTTAGGGCTCCACAATTTCACAGAGTCCCCAAAACCCTGAGTATAATATTCCCCTTGCCCCCCAACCCTAAGCCGCTAGGCCCTTAACCCTAAACCCTCAACCCCCGAGGTCCTAAACCCTAAGCCCTGAGCCGTCTATATCTTCTTGTCAGTTAAGCTATAGTAGAAGCCCAAAAGTTGGAAACCCAATAGCCTCAACCCTTCAGAGTAATGTATAAGGAATCCCAGCACTATTTGTCCTTAATCCGGTTTCCAACTTTTGGGGGTTTACTATAAGGGGCCTAGCTTTCCAAGAGCCTGAAGCTCTAACGCCAAAGTCCTGTACCCTGCAGCCCAAACTCATAAACAGTACACCCTGAACCCAAACAAACCGATACTTAAGTTTCGGAAAAGTACGGGGCCCTAAGAAAGATATCCCCAAAGAAGCCCCGACACAAAGAAATCCGAATCAGCCAGGTCCAGCCCGTTCCCCCTCAAAACGTTCTGGCTAAACACTAACAAGCATAGAAAACCCTAAACCCTAAACCCTAAACCCTAAACCCTGCTGCGGCTAGGGGACGGTGAGTCGCCACCGAAAAGCTGTGCTCTTCGCTCGGCACTCATAATCGGGCCTCCGATTCGGGAAGCCAGTAGTGTAGGGGCCTTAATAACTCGACTAAGGTTTCGGGCACCTTGAACCCTACACCTTTCTTTATAGTATAGTTATATGCAGGATCCCCTCAAGGAGAAAATACTGGTGATTCTTTAGGCTTCTACAGCAATCTTGGGGCCTAGATAATGACCAATACTACTGTACTACTTGGTAAGTTCCCATATCATAGTTATAGCTCTAATCTACCCCCAAAACCCTATTCTAAGTCTTAAGGCCCATACATTATGTCGGCTTGTGGGTTCTTTCTTTTAGTTATCCGGTGTCAGGTTTCAGGCTTTGGGGCTTAATGTTTAGAATAGGGTTTGGGCGTATATTCTACCATAAGTATAATAAGGAACCCCCAATATAGCATAGGTAATTATTAAAGCCCAAATGCCCTAAAATCTAAACCTTAAACCCTAAAACACTCAAATTAAAGCCCCTACATTATACCCTCAAACCCTCCCTAAGCCTTACAACCCCCGAAGCTTTGGTTCCCTAAGCCCCGAAAGTCCAAACCCCATACCGTAAGGTCTAGGGTTTAGGGTTTAGAGATTAGGGTGTAGGTTTTCGGGGTTTCTAGTTCCGGGTTTTAGGGTTTCATTTGAGTTCCCGAAACTCTAAACCAAAAACGCCCAAGGTGTAGGGCCACCACCCTATACCCCAAAAGCCGATGTGTGTCCCGGGCCTTTGCCACCACCACCACCCTTGGAATCTTTGCCGCCATCTTTGTCCTTACCCTTTCCACCAAAGCCTCGCAGGGTCGGGTTGAGGGGGGTTTAGGGTTTAGGGTTTAGGGGTTTAGGGTTTAGGGTTTAGGGTTTAGGATGTGCCATTGATGGCAACTGTTGTCACAGAGATATTGGCTGGGAACCTAAAATACCCTAAAGGTCCATGTACCCAAATAGTATATACTTTGGCCTTAAAGTGGTCCCTATATAGGTACTTTGGGGCCAATGTATATACTACATGAGTACATGGACCCTTAGGGTATTGAACATGCCTACTGTAGTGGCCTTAAGTAGAATAGGGTTTGGGGCTCCGTTCATAGTATAGCTTTACTAAGGAACTCGCTGCTGTTCAACATGCATACTGTAGGGGCCTTAAGTAACCCTAAACCCCTAAACCCTAAACCCTAAACCCTAAATATAGTTTTGATAAGGAACTCCAGGGACTCATAGTTATAATTATTTGCGCCTTCTACATTATTATACTGACGGTTGGCGAAGGGCTCCTCTTTTCAAAAGGACAGGCCGCCCCTTTGTTCGAGGATACATGTTGACATGCCGTACTAGAGATAAATAGGG
>CAJNDV010037429.1:64530-78886 GCA_905221635.1 Symbiodinium sp. CCMP2456 | reverse complement strand
GGCCCCAAAAGTATATACTATACCATAACTTGGACCCTTTAAGGGGAATTTTACCACTGCAGTCCTCCATCTCGCGCAGCTTCACTTTCAGAAGCCTCGGCGGGTCTTTTTTTGAATCTCCTTGGAGCAACCTGAGACCTGCTTTTTTTCTGAAGGGCTCTTTGTCTGGGGTTTAATGGAGTTGCTCTTGCGGGGTCTTAGCAGAATATATACCCTAAACCCTAAACCTTAAACCGTCTGTGCAACTTCATGAGTCCTGAGGGCTTTAAGCGGCTTATGTAATGGCTTTATGCGATGGTTTTCAGGTTTTGTAAGCCGGGCAACTCCAGACAGTTTGGGTTGGTCCCCCCCGTGGTACGCCTAAAAGCCCCTTCAAGCCACAAAGCCGGAGCTTGATAATTAAAGGCTGCAGTGTTTTAGGATTCAGCTGGGTGGTAACGGCATGATTCGCGATGGTTGCTTGGACCTGCTTTTGTTTGGGTATCCGGGTTGTGATGTGTCCGCATGTCAGTAGCATGGCACTGCCGCTTCACGGTTCGAGCCTTCAGTTCTGCAGCGCAACCTCCACAAACCTAAATCCTAAACCCTAAATCCTAAAATCTAAACACAAAATCCTAAACCCCTAAATCCTAAACCCTAAACTCTAAACCCAAAGCCCTAAGCCCTATAACCCTAAGTCCGACAACAGGAACCGACTTACAAACGCTAAGCCCCGGAAAGCCTTAAAACCGAAACCCTGAACCCCCCACAGCACCCAAAGTCCAAGCACACCTGAACCCTAAACCCTACTGTAGGGGCCTTATTAGTTAGAATAGGGTTTTTGGGTCCTTCCCTAAACCCAAAACCCTAAACCGTGGCGGTATGCAGAGGGCTGGCTCGTTTTCATGCTGCTGAGATCCATAGTGGCGGGTCAGCATCGGGCCCTGTCGGCCATTGAGGAAAGAGCTGTGCAGGAGCTCCAGGACCAAAACTACCCATAGGCCCCATAGTAGTTCTTTTTTGGGGGGTTCATATTTAGAACCCTATAAGGTAATCCCAAAGAGGAACTACTATGGGGCCTATGGGTACACTGAAGCTTGTAGGTCTTCTGTGCAACCCCAGAGTGCGAGGCTGCTTGTCATGTGAGCTCTCACTGGTCACGGCCTCGCCTGGGCTGTGAAGCATGCTTGGGTTTATCTAGGGGTTTCCGAAAATAGGGGTTCCATATATAGTACCCTAAATAGTAAGATCCTTATTATAAGGACCCCAAAATAACAGGGCTACGGATTGCATGCTGCAGATCAGTCCTGGCATGTATGGGCACTGCATCCCTGTAAGGAGCATCCTTGCGACCTCGAGCTTCGGCGTGGGGTCGTCACCGCCGGCGTGGGATTCGGGGGAGCTGAGTTTGGGCCCACTCTGGCTGTTCGGGATCCCGAACTCATAGAGCTGGTGCCTTCGGTGCCCAATCCTGTCTGGGACTGCGGCTCTGGCCTTTCTGACGGCAAACGAAGCCAGCAACGAGGAATTGAGTGCGCCAGCTCGCTATCAGCAGATCAACTTCCCCTGTCTTCTTCAAAGACATCATGGTCCACAATTCCGCAGCCACAGTACCCAAGCCGAAGACCGACTGAAGCCCGCCAGCCCAAACCGACCCTAATGGGTGTTGGGGTTCCTTTAAAGGGTTCCCTAGAGGGTTCTACAAGGGCTACTACAAGGGGTTTAGGGTGTAGGGGCCTTTAAAATTAGAACAGGGTTTTGGGCCCGTTGTACTAGAGTTATAATAAGGGGCCCACCCAAATAATATTGGCAATTATTTAAGCCCCGAAAAGAACCACCGAAACTCAAGACCTCTGTGAAACCCTTATGTTGCTTATGCAAAAAACAGTTGTGCATGAATCTTAACCAATAGTACCTACTAGTACTATTCTAATTTCAATCACAAAAGCTGCTATTTAATTGTTGTTACAATGAGACTGTTAGCATTATCTCTGAATTAAAAACCGTATGTTATGCAACCTCTAGAAGCCCCTACACCCAAAACTCCAAACTCTAAACCCTAATCCCTAAACCCACACCCCTGAAACTCTGAACCCTCAAAACCTTTAACCTTACAACCCAAAAAACCTAAAGCGCCAAGACCCCCACTCCTAAAACCGTAATGCCCAAACCCCTAAAGCCCTGAAAAGCCGGACAACAAAACAAAACAGAACACTAAACCCTAAACCCCAAAAGCCCTGCACAGCCCGAGTGCCGAGCCCGGGGGGATTATTCGCCCTTTCCAGGGTCTGGCCAAGGCGCAGGGTATCGGGATTAGGGTTTAGGGTATAGGGTATAGGGTTTAGGGTATAGGGTATAGGGTTTAGGGTTTAGTGTTTAGGGTTTAAGGTACAGGGTATAGGGTTTAGGGTATAGGGTATGGGGTATAGGGTTTAGTGTTTAGGGTTTAGGATGCAGAGTTTAGGGTTTACAGGGTTTAGGGGTGACGGTTTAGGGTTTACAGGATTTAGGGTTCAGGGCTGACGGTTTCGGGAGTTTAGGATTTAGGCTTCAGGGCTGACGGTTTAGGGTCCAGGGTTTAGGGTTGCTTTTCGGAGTTAGGGATTGGGGCAGAAGGCTTACTTAGGCTCATCAGGTCATAAACAGCACAAGCACTATAAACCCCAAATCCCACAAACCCGAAACCCTGCAAAACCCATATAGCCCTATACCAGAAGCCCTGAAGTAAGCTCAACCTCTAGCCAACAATTGCCTACCTTCATTCAGGAGTTATAAACAGAAGCCATAAGCAGGCTTTTTGGCATTGGCCTCATATGTGCCCTCAACCTACACGAACCCTAAACCAGCAACCGAAAAGATGTGGGTGATCCAGCACCCAGACCCCCAAAAGGATCTAAAAAATAGATCCCCTAAGGGGGGTTCCTATTAAAGTACCCTTTAGTAGTTAGGGTCCCTAATTAGGGGATCTATTTTTTTAGATCCTTTTGGGGGTCTGGGCAAGCGAGCGCTCCAGGCTCTCATCAGCCGACCCTCTGCGCACACTCAAGCAGAGCAGGACCCCCCCCCCCCACGGTTAAGGTTTAGGGTTTAGGGTTTAGGGTTTTAGGGTTTAGGGTTTAGGGTTTAGGGTTTAGGGTTTAGGGTTTAGGGTTTAGGGTTTAGGGTGCTCGATAGTAGGTATCCCAAAGGGTCCATGTACCCAAATAGTATATATAGGGACTACTTTAAGGCCAAAGTATGTCTATTTGGGTACATAGACCCTTAGGGTATTTGAGGTACGTTACACGGTAGTTGGGGGGTATAGGTAGTAAGGTTGCTATACGAAGGTTCGCATACAGTGTAACTTTCAGAAGGTCAGGCTTACTATAGTAAGGTTCTAATAAGGCTGTTTGAAGAAAGCTAATACCAACAAATTCAAATGATGCTGCAAAACAAATCGTTACGATGGTAAGCTTGCTGTAAAACTTTAAGAATGTTGGCTTAAGAAGGTTACCATAATGAGGTTACTGCAAGGAGGTTAGAACAAGCTGACGTTTAGGAGGTTATTTTATTATACCAAAGTTCGAAACAGGTCTCAGCTTTCGGGGTGCAGAGTCGAAACCAGCAGAGTACAACCACAGGGTCCTGGGTTTAGGGTTTAGGGTTTAGGGGTTTAGGGGTTTAGGGTTTAGGGTAAGTACCTATATAGCAGACTGTAGGGTTTCTGTGGTAGGAATTACTTTTATGACTTGGGAAGGTATCCGCCATAACAGTACCTAGGATGTTTTGGGAAAGACCTCAAACCCTCAACTCTGAACCCCAAACCCTCAACCCAAAACCTCTGAACCCTAAACCCGAAAACCTCCAAACTCTAAGACTCGTAGCCCGACCCCAAAGCTTGTGCCCTAAACCCTAAACCCTAAACCCTAAACCCTAAACCCAAAACCCTAAACCCTAAACCCTAAACCCTAAACCCCTCATTTCGGATCGCTCCGGTTGCAAAGGCGCGTGTTTCCCTAGGCCGACTCGAGAACCTCTCACGAACCCGATGTGGCGTGGGTTTAGGGTTTAGGGTTTATAAGGGTTTAGGGTTTAGGGTTTAGGGTTTAGGGTTTGGGAGGGCTGAAGGGTAGGCGCCATCTTTGCAGTGAAGACAGTGGTTTCTGAGTAATCTTCAGATGTGGGATGAAAGGTGTGAGGTGTTGGGGATTTAGGGCAAACTCTAGGGGGCTCGCATCCGGTTTAGGGTTTAGGGTTTAGTGGTAAATAGCTCAAGGTCTTAAACATGCCATCTGCCCACCTGTCGCAGCGAGGACATGTCCTGGGTAAAGGTGTCCTTCGAGGGAATCGCTTTCTGGCATATTCCAAGAGCTGAGGCTTCACGGGTTTAGGGTCTGAGTTCAGGGTTTACGTTTTTATAGCGTTGATTTTGTTGCAATTCCTGTAAAGACGCCTGACGAGGATTCACCACTACGTGCCTGGTCCTGGTTCGAGCCACCCTGGTGGCGTTCGACGCGACCTAAAGTGGCGACGCCAACAGCAAACAGCTGCATGCCACACCGCAATGGTAGTGTAAACGTCGACCCGACAGGCAAAACCGTCTTTCAGCGGAATGCACTGGCCAAGCCGCAGGGAAGCATCCGGTGGCCTGCTTGCACCCGTGGCGCATGTCTGGCTGCTGCGAGCAACATGCAACCCAGTCACACATGCTGACACATCAGTCGCTGCACGTCCGCCCGCGTCCGGAAGCGCTGTTGCTCCCCGGCCGCCTCTTCAGCGTCCTTCTCCTTCAGGTCAAAAGCGTTCGCCTCAAAAGCGTCCAAGTAGTCTCGTTTGGCTTTGGAAGCCTCGTCTTTGAAGTGAACACTGAACTGCACATGCTCCTCGGCATCGGCGCCGCGTGGCTCAGATTCCTCCTCATTCTCTGCTGCGGAACATGGACTTGACCCACGTCCAGCATGCCCAGCGTTTTCGCCACGGACGGCGTTCGTCACCCATGCCGCAACGAAAATGTTACGCAGCGACTGCACCTCGCACGCGGTCTTCAGGCATCTCGTCCGGTAATCTAGGGCTTTCTTCAGAGACTCCTCCACAGCCTCCTCCGCTTTGGGTTTGGTCGACTTCCACCTCGTCTGCCATGCTTTCTAGTGAGGCGAGCCTCGAGGTCTAGGGTTTAGGGTTTTGGGTTTTGGGTTTAAGGACAAGCGGCTTAGGAATCTCAGAAATGCAAGAAGCACGGGACCAGGTAAGAACCATGGGCAAATGAGAGCATCGAAGGACGCTGGACCGGAAGGACCCCTCACCCTTATTCAACTTATTCCCTGTACCCTAAACCCCAAAACCGTTCGTGAGCCTAAAACCTGAATCCTAAATTTCCAAACCCCGAAGCCGACACCTAGAAAATCACACATGGGACCCGTCCTAAACCCTGACACCCTCTAAACATTATATTGGGGCTTGGGGTCTTTCAGAGTTAAGGGGTCCCAATCTCCGAAACCACGGTTTAGAGTTTCTAGGGTTTGGAGTGAAGCCCTGTAACTCTGAACAATTGAATTGGAATAAGCCAAATACCCTGAATCCTTAGCACCCTTCAAGAGCTAAAACCGCGAAACCCCCCGCTAAAGGAACCCTAAACCGCAGACCCTAACCCCCCCCCCAAGGAACCCCTTAAGGGCACCCTGACATGAAACTGAAGGAACCCCTTAAAGGAACCCCCCTCAGCGTCCTTGCCTATGTAGTATACACTTCAACCTCCAAGGGATTCCTGTAAACGCATTTCAGGGCCCATGGATATATTACCCAAACCCTTCACGTACCTTTTTCTGGGTTTAGGGTTTAGGGTATACTACCTAGACCCTTACATGTAGGACCATTTTGGGATGACGTATTGCTTTTGCAAGCAGCTTTTTCTGGGTTTAGGGTTTAGGGTTCAGGGTACACTACCTAGGCCCTTACATGTAGGACCCTGTTTGGGATGACGTATTGCTTTGTGGTTAGGATCCTATGATAGGAAGCTAAGGCAGCCAAAACCAGCGCTGCATTTAAAGGTCTAGGCGGTCTAGGTAGACAGCTACATGGATCCGTAGGGTTAAACCTAGACCCCATATAGATCCCTTATTGAACCCTTTAAGAAGCCCTGTAATACTGTAAGTCACTGAGTCCCAGGATCCTTTTGGCAGCAAAAAAGAAAGCTCACTAAAGCCTAAACCCTATAATGTAGCTGTATCCCCAAACCCTACAAAATAGTAGGTTATGACCCCTTTATTAGAAGGTCTGATCCTTAAAACCTTGGCTGACTTCTGAACCCCTCCAAAGAGTTAAACTTTTAGTCTCCTTACTATAGTTATATAGAAACCCAAAAAGTTAAAGTCCTAAGAGCCAACCAGAAGAACACCAAACAACGGTAGGGTTTTTGGATCCACAGGTAGGACCCTACAAAGTCCCTGTCCTGGCGCCTCGACATAGCTTCCTCCACCTTCCCCCTGGAGCTCAGGTCTTTGGCGTTTGGGAGCGGAGGGTCCTGACCCTAAAACCTAAACCCTAAACCCAAACCCCTAACCTTGAGGGACAATAGGAGGGGCCCCTAGAAGGGACCCCTAATCCAAATACCCCATATAACCCTTATATACCCCTAAACCCTAAACCCTAAACCCTAAACCCTAACCCTTATATACCCCTTATATCGTCTCTGTATTCCCCCAAGGGTCTCTTTAAGGGTCCCTCCTTTGGTCCCTTGATAGCCCCTGAACCCTAAGCTAAAAAAAACCTACGTTTTGTCGGCTTTTACTGTAATAACGACAAGGGATTCTATAGGGACCCGACAAAAAAGTAGGGTTATGAAAGCTCAAGGTAAGCACTGCGGGCGGTTACCCCAAAACCCACAAATCCTAAACCCTAAACCCTAAACCCTAAACCCCTAAACCCTAAATCAAAAACCCTAAACCCCTAAACCCTAAAGCCAAACCCGCTACCAGCCACGACTCTAACTGGACCGATATCAGGCTCCAGAGCTACAAAGGCTAAGTGGAGGCCCTCTCTGGGCTTAGAGCTCCGGGCTGTAAGGGTTTATAGGGGCTAAGCCCTAAACCCTAAACCCCAAGCCCTAAACCCTAAGTCCTGAACCCTAACTTCCCAAACCCTAAACCCTAAAACCTAGGCACCCTAAAGGCTTAGTGGGTTTAAGGTCTCGGCTTCAGGATTCTGAGGTTCCATGCAGTGGTTTCTGCTTGGGCAATGAATGTGTTAAATAGGCAGTTCTCTGAATTCGGGTCCCTGTTAAGGTCCTTTTGATAAGGTTGCCGTACTACTTTGGGGGACCCGTACTACTTTGGGGGACCTCATTAAAAAAGAGAACTGCTCAAATGCTTGAGGGCCTATAAGACTTTGAATGTTTGACGCCGAAGCTCCCGTTTAGGGGTTTAGGGGTTTCGGGTTTAGGGTCGGACGAACCAGTTGGGGGCCGCAATCCTGGATTCGGGCTTTGGTTTAGTGGTTTGGGGTGGGTTTAGGGTTTAGGGTTTAGGGTGGTGGTTTGGGTTTGAAGGTTCAGACGGAGACGCGTTCCCCTTGGGGTGAGGTTCGGACCTCGGGTCGTTGTGGGTGGTTTCGGCTGGAGTTTTGAGTTTCGGACCTCGTCCCCAATTGAAATTACCCAGGGTTTTAAGGTAGGGTTTAGGGTTTAGGGTTTCCCGAAGATTCCAAGTAGACCAAAGCAGGCAACAAATCAAAGCCGGCTTACTATAAGGGCCGTAAGAATGAGCATGGGCTTTCGAGTCATGCTACAGTATGGGTTTGTAGTGACTGTATATAACGGGATGCTATGTGCTGTTACCTGTCCTCTTTGTCAGAGTGACGTACTCAGCCAGAAACCGACCCTCACATGCAAAAGCGCGCAATCCCGAACACCTACGCCGCAAGCCCCAAACCCAAAAGCCCTTGTGAGACCTTATAAAGCCCCACACCCTGATTCCTTATCAGGAAAACCTGGTAAAGCAGCACCAAATGCGTACAATCTTCCGAACCCAGGAGTACACTGACAAATCCTGAAATGACCTTATAAGCAAAACCCCTAAACAAAGAAACCATCAGGGTTTACGGTTTAGGGTACCTTATAAGCAAAACCCCTAAACAAAGAAACCACAAATTATAAACATAGTAATAAATAATATACTAATACGAATAATAGCAAGAATATTAATACAGAGACCAACTTCCCGACATCGCATAGCGCACGCGGAGCCTGAGGAAACCGTCGAGTCCGAATCTGCTGCACATGTCCTGCAACTGGCGTTTGGCTTTGAGTCTCAGGGTTTAGGGGTTTAGGGTTTAGGGTTTAGGGCCCTGAATCCTGAACCCTAAACCCTAACCCTAAACCCTAAACCGGTTCAGGTGTAATGTAGGAACCTGACTAAGAAACCCTGACCCCCTCAAGGCCCCAGAACTGTCACAGAAAAGAACTCTACTGCTGATGATATAAATCCTGCCATACCTTGAGGACCCTAAACTATGAGAACTATGGTATGTTCCTTATTATCGGTAATGCAGGATTTATACCATGAGCCGCAATAAGGATTCAGGGTCTCCGAATGAGGTTCTTACATTAAGCTTTAACTTTAGATCTGGGGGGATAATGGTCGTTTAGGGATTACGCTTTCTTTCTTGCGTGTCCGCGTTGAGGGTGTGGCTGTTGAAGCCTTGATGTGTGTCTTTTGCGGTGTAAGGCGGTGTAAGGGCTGCGTCGAGGGTTTAGGGCTTAGGACCTTACAGGCCTGAAGCCCTAAACCCTAAACCCTATTAGCACGTCACTTGGTTGTGCTGTTTCAGCGTTTACGGCTTGCGGGTTGTGGTTTTGTTCATGCTCAGGGCTTAGTGCTTTGGAGTTTATAAACGAGGGACTGAAGAGCTCAGAGGTTTAGGGTTTAGGGTGTACCTAAGCCCTAAACCCTAAACCCTAAGTAGGGTTTAGATCGCAGGGTAGGAAACCATGTCCTGCTGCCCTTCGCTCCCGAACCCCCCATATTAATACCTGCCCGTTCCATTTTATTGTTGCACTTCGACGTCGAATACTATGTACCGAAGCCCTTTTCAACATATATTTGCCGCCCTTAAAACCCTAAACCCTAAACCCAGGCTATATGTAGAACAGAAGTCTCCTTGGTCCCTTTTAGGGGCTCCTTTTTAGGCACCTGTAAGGGTTTCGATAGGGGCCATAAGGCTTCTATCCGGGGGAGTTTGAGAGGAGCCCCGGGACCTTCCACAGTGCCTGAAAAAATCAAAGAATCTACGGTTTAGGGTTTAGGGTTTAGGGTTTAGGGTAAGTTATAGCAGGATATCTGATATGATTTAGGGTTTAGGTTTTTTTTGGGTTGAGGGCCTTTCTCCACAGCATCTGAGGTTTAGGGTTTAGGGTTTGGGATACCACAACTAAGGGCTTTTGGAAGGTCTGGGTACATCGGAAGAAGGTTTCGGGCGATGTGGGTAGTTCTCGAACTTAGGGTTTCTTGCTTTGGAGTTTAGGGTTTAAGAGTTTAAGGTCTCTTGCCTTGGGGTTTAGGGTTTAAGGTTTCTTGCTTTGGGGTGTGGGGGTTTAGGGGCCCATTATACTATAATTCTCATGTGGAACCCTAAGGAGTAATATAGGCAATTACTTAAGCCCCTAGATCAGACGGATGACGACTTTTCTTGGCAAACGATCCGCTCGCGCTGTCCATTCCTCCATCTCATCTCGTCAGTATTCTCAGCTTAGAGTTTAGGGTTTGGGTTTTAGGGGTTTAGTAATTTATAGGGTTTAGGGGTTTAAGGGTTTAGGGTTTAGGGTTTCGGGTTTAGAGTTTAGGGTTTGGGGTTCAGGGTTTAGGGCTTTTGCGCCTTTAGTGTGTGGGGTTTTAGGACATACTTAGGGTTTCAGGGTTTAGAGTTTAGGGTTTGGGCTGCAAACCCTAAACCCTAAACCCTAAACCCCTAAACCCAAAACCCCAAAACCCTAAACCCTAAGCCCCTAAACCCTAAACCCTAAACCTTAAAGCTCCAGGGTTCAGGGCTTTGGGGTTCAGGCTTTTCGGCCAGACCTGCAGGATGTCTAGAGGGCTCATGTAGGGTTTAGGGTTTAGGGTTTAGGGTTGGCCTTAATAATTAGAATAGGGTTTTTGGGGGTATACTATACTACAATGATAATAAGGAACCCCCAAAATAGTATAGGTAACTACTAAGGCCCCTACATTACAGTCAAAGCTACTCATAGACGCATGAGACAGGACTTCGGGGCTTAGGGCCTCAACAAGGGCGGGATTCTGGTCACAGCATGATTCCTCCATGTGCGATGTCCCTCTGTGCGACTATCTCCTATGTGCCCCCTTAATGGCGGCCCTATGGCCCCTTTAGGGTTTAGGGTCTATCATGTTGAGTGTCTCTCACAAGAATATCACAACAACTGGGTCAAGGTTTCTAAGCGGTTTAGGTACCTTCTGTGTTAAGGACTTGTTGAGGGAAATCATAATAAGGAACCTCAAGATGCAGGCTATAGAGTCTATAGAGGGATAAAATCCACCCTATACTACCTTTGCACCAGACCCACACAGAATCGCTATTTGCTGACCACTACGACATGCCAGACATGCATGCGTGCACATTAGTACATATATAGATGTAGATGTAGAGATGCAGAGAGATAGAGAGACAGATGGAGACATGGAGAGATAGATAGACAAAGAGATACAGAGATGGAGTTTTTGTCTCCAGTTAATGTAGGGGCCTAAACACTTACCTATACTATTTTGGGAGCTCCTTATATTTTATGATTATATAGTATAATGGGCCCCGAAACCCTCTTCTAATTATTAAGGCCCCTATATTACTTCTTATTACTTCTCTTCCACACCGGGTCCTAAACCCCAAGCCACTGCCGAGGTAGCTACGACTGGAGAAGATTCTCCAAGATCGCCATGTCTCGCGGCAAAGGACGATCACGAATCCATACCTTCAGCACAGCCCTAAAGCCATAATCACACTCTTAAAGCCCAGGCCGAAAACCAGAGACAACAACAAACAAAAACAAGCCCCCACACCCTGAGGTCACAAACAAGCAAACCCCAAACCGACTACCCCTTGAGCCTGAACAAAACAAGTTGAGAGTCTAGTAACGCTGGCTTTTCGCAGAGTTAGAACAGCCGAAGGTATATCTGACCAAAGACTCAATGTCCCGACTATCTTACAGTTCACTTCCGTTACGGTGCAATCTTGGCCGCTCGACCGAAACCCTAAACCCCTAAACCCCTCAACCCTCAACCCTAAACCCCTAAACCCTTATCCCCTAAACCCATACCCTAAACCCTAAACCCCTCAACCCCTAAAAACCCATAAACCCCTCAACCCTTAAACCCTAGACCCAGATACCAAACACCTCCTTTGCTGCCGGGCTCCGCAGGTTCTGGGGGCTTAGTAACAGAACCAAATTAAGTAGAATAAGGTGCTAAAACCTCTTCTACCTAGACCCCAGAAGGTTTAGGTAAACCCAGGCCCTAAACCCTCATCCCTAAGAACCAGAGCACATAGTTCACCTACTTTGCGGGGCTAGGTTGAGGTGATGTTCTCATGGTGTTGTCGCAGGTTTGCTTGCCAGGATTCTGGCTCGGGTATGTCCGAGACATGAATGCTTCGGTTGCAGGGTTTAGGGCTTTAGGGCTTTAGGGCCAGGGTGTAAGTTATAGGTTTCAGGGTTTAGGGCTTTAGGACTAGGGCGTGAGCTCAGGGTTCAGGGTTTAGCGGGTTTAGGGTCTAAGTTTGGGGTTTAGGGACACCAGGATGAACCAAACCTTCAAAAGGACACAATCTGCAACAAAACGGCTTAGGGTTTAAGGCTTAAGGTTTAAGGTTTAGGGTTCAGGGTTTAGGGTTTAAGGTTTAGGGTTTGGGGTTCACTGACCTTCCAACATCCCTTAATGAAGGAATATACCCCAAACATCATATTCGGGATCCTACAGTGATTCACGGTATGTTCTGAATTTTACTATAATACCCTTGTAGAAACCCTATGCCTTCTTCAATCAAATTCGAGATCCTACTATAATGCCAGGTATACTCCTGAATTCAGGGAAAACCTAAACCCTAAACCCTATTGAACCCTACACTCTAAACCCTAAAGAGCCAGGCCCTACAGTCAGAACAAAAAAAAAACAGGACGCAGCCCTGATCCCGAGCTGTCAAGATGCGTTCAACGCGATCTTCTCTATGCCGTCCTTCGGGCTCAGGGTGTAAGGGGTTTGAGGTTTAGGGTTTAGGGTTTAGGGTTTAGGGTTTAGGGTTTGAGGTTTAGGGTGCAGGGCTTTCGGTTGTGGTTTAAGGGGTTTCGGGTTTCGGGTATAGGGGGTTTAGGTTTTAGGGTTTAGGACTATTCCCCAGGCAACTTCGTGGCAAGAGCAGCAGCAGAAACGGAACTGCCACCACTTGAACACAGTAGTAACAACAGCACTGCAATTGGCAACGGCAGTGCTATTAGCAACAGCCCTAAACCCTAAACCCTAAACCCTAAATTCTAAACTCTAAACCCTAAACCCCAAACCCGAGCTGCTGTCTGCGCTGGGAATACACCCCAAATAACTGGGATTCGTTACTCAAGAACGCCGGTGGGGGATAGACTTTGATCCTACATGGGAGTTTCCGAAAGGAACGGGTCCCTTATTTTGGGGTTCCGTATAATAAGGACCCTAATATTTGGGGTACTATCTTAGGGTCCCCTATTTTCAGAAACCCCTACATGGTCCCACGCCCTAAACCCCAAAATCCGAACATACATGGGTCGTTCTCTAAATTAGGGTCCCTTTTTAGGTCCCCAGTATAGTACGGCATAAAAAGAACCCTAAGAGGGACCCTGATTTAGAGAACTACCCACATGGAATCTGTGCCCTTCTTTGAGACGGCCCTGCACATCTGGCTGTAGCTCCTGTAAATATCAGGGTCCTCTTTTTTGCCTGATGACTGGGTTTAGGGTTTAGGGTTTAGGGTACTGAACCAGGAAAGAGCAGATGGTCTCGTTCTGGACAGGTCTCACGCACGCAGAATTATCACGGTATATACCATATGCCGCAGCAACCGGGTCCGGATGCTGAATGTGTTACAACATGGTGGATTGTACACAGAGCAGTATAACTCACAATCGACTCCTTGATATGCCGAAAATACCGATAACCCCACTGAGCCCAGCACAAAAGCAGTTGTCCAACTACATGGGCTCAGATCAGAACATGCTAAAGCAAATTCCTCAGGAACACCCAGAAACCGCTCCTGGATCACTTGGGTTTCTAGCATAGCAGAATTTCCTAAACCCTAAACCCTAATTCCTCCGGAACACCGGGGAACCCCTCCTGGAGCATTGGCATGGCTTCATGAATCCTCGGCCGGTGCTTAAGGTTTAGGGCTTAGTCTAGGGACAAATAGGAGGGACCCCTAGAAAGGGTCCCTAATCCACCCTCTAAAGCCTTATATAGTCTCTTAAAGCCCCCATATAACCCCAAGGGTCCCTTTAAGGGTCCCTCCTTTAGTCCCGTGACTTACGTAGGGTTTAGAGCCTGGGGTTTCGAGTTAGATGGGGGTTGTTCGGTGGCCCAGTGCAATCATGCAGATAGATGTGAACGGGCCACCTCCACAGAAGACCGGCTGATTTCGGTTTAGGGTTTAGGGTTTAAAGGGTTTAGGGTTTAGGGCACCTGGTTTAGGAGTACACCACCTCTTTACAGCCTGCGCAGGACTTCCGGGCCCTTTGTATGTAGCTGAAGCAGACGGCGCTTATGCGAATTACATCTCCGAGACCACTGGGCAACGTCTGCCCCCCGAATTGAATAAGGTTTCAAGCCATTGGTGGCAGAAGATGCACCGAAAACCAACACCGAAAGTAAAGTGCTTTAGACAACGCTGGAGCGAACGACCAGGCATGTCTAAACTTGACTTCGCAACATGGGTCTGAAGTCAGGAAAGTATAATATATGGGTAGTTCTCCAAATTAGGATTCCTTTGTAAGTCCCCATTATATTATCAACACGACCCTAAACGGGACCCTAATTTAGAGAACTACCCATATTCGACAAGTAATTACACGGACCTTTATAGGGCGACGCAAACAGGCCCAGAGAATCCAATACAACTTAATGAAGGAAAACACAATAAATAATACTTAATTATAATAATAATGATAATAAAAGTAATAATGATAATAATAAGAACAATAATGACAATGATATTAAAAATAACATTAAGGGCCCTATAATTTAAGGTATATTCCTTATTTAAAGGGGTATTGGGTTCTCTGGGGGACCTGTCAGCAGGGGCCCCTCAGGACTGAGCAGCGACCCTCGCACAGAATTACCAAGTCTAAGTTGTTCTAGGGGGTCAGGGCTTAGGGTTTAGG
>CAJNDV010037429.1:51278-63035 GCA_905221635.1 Symbiodinium sp. CCMP2456 | reverse complement strand
AGCAAAAAAAAAAACACCACTTCCGGGTTGAGAGGGTATGTGAATAAATTGATCACCAGGGCTCTGTCAAGGGCCGCTTTGGGGCGCTTCCACTGGAGCTCAATTATACCTATCTAGCCCCTTACTTTTCAAAACCAAAAGGAAACCATAGTAACTACCCATAACCTCGTCAGAAACTAGAACAGAATCTTGGAGTAAACATAAACGAACCCATAATGGACTACCCGGTCCATTCTTTCAGTGAATGCTAGCAACGGATTATTGAAACCCATGCGCGAATGGGTTCCTCGTGTTTTCGGGTTCCTCCGGTCGGTCAGTTCCGAAGGATTGCATGCCGGGGCTCACAATCTCAGGTCTGCTCCTACCGATGAATTGTTACCCTAAAGGGTCCATGTACCCAAGTAGTATATACTTTGGCCTTAAAGTAGTCCCTAAAAAAGGTACTTTGGGGGCCAAAGTATATACTATCTGGGTGCATGGACCCTTAGGGTTAAGACACTGGTCAGCTTGCATCCACTGAGCTGTGCACATGGTCAGAGCAGAACGGCAGTAACTTACAAAGGAGAGTGTTGCAGGCCAGGTGAATGGCTGCGTGCCCAGCAGCCCACACGCCCAGAGCCAAAATCAGAGTTTAGGGGCTTGGGGGTGCTATCTGCAATTTCCCCAGCCTTCCCACCAAGACCGGGTGAAGCAGAGCGTGTTCTCCTGAAGCGTGTGCGGCCAGCTGTTTTCGGGATTCCTAAAATCCTAAAAAACTCTTTGTTTGAGGGTTTTGGGTCTCCAATGTAGGTTTGTATGTGGGATTAAGCCATTCGATATTTAGGGCCTTATCACGCAACTCGAACAAGGAATTACTATGGAGACTATCCGTAAAGCCTGAACCTTGTATCCGGAATCCTAACCCTAAACCCTAAACCCTAAACCCGTATCCGAAATCCTAACACCCAAAGCCCCAACCGGCCCCATAGTAGTTCCTTTTGGGGGTTCATATTTAGAATCCTATAAGGTAATCCCCAAAAAGGAACTACCATGGGTAAATAGTATATACTTCTGCCTTGAAGTAGTCCCTATTTGGGTACTTGAGGGCCAAAGCATCTACTCTTTGGGCACAGGGATCAGGCTTCCGTTCTGGGGGGTTTACAGGGTCTAGGGTTTATTATAGGGTTTAGGGTTTAGGGGTTTAGGGTTTAGGGTTTAGGCCGCCAAACCACAATGTCGAAGCCTTAAAGCTGCGAGGTAGACTGGAGGTTTGACAAGCCATCCAGGGCTCAATTAAAGGACATAACCCTAAACCCTGAACTTTAAAAGGATCCAACAAACCTTGCACTCGCGTTTGCCTCCAGTGCGCTTCTTGTCCAAACCTGAAATCGCAAATCAAGCTCCTGCACCTCATCCTATGCCTTGTACTTGACATGTAGGGTTCAAGGGCTCAGGGTGAAGGGTTGTAGGGTTCAGTCTATAGACACCCCAAATCCTAGCCCCATCAAGAGAGTTTAGGTGCAAACTACCCATAGGCCCTGAAGTAGTTCCCTTTTGGGGTTCATATATAGAATCCTATAAGGTAATCTCAAAAAGGAACTACCTAAACCCTAAACCCTAAACCCTAAAAACCTAAACCCTATTAAACCCTAAACCGTACTACTTTAGGGCCTATGGGTAGCGGGTTTCGGGTTCAAGCAAGCGGCGAACACCAGCGGTTCGAGGCCCGCAGGTCGCACCGTGAGTTCCTGCGTGCAGGCCGTCTTGGTATAGGGCTTATAGGGTTTAGGGTTTAGGGTTTAGGGTTTAGGGTTTAGGGTTCAGGGTTTAGGGTTTATAGGGTTTAGGGTTTAGGGCTTGGGACTTCGGCTTGACCATCATGTCAGCCTCGTAACCCTCACATCTCCGTATATTTTCGTTAGGGCCATTGAGATCCTAAAGCTGGGTCCTAAATCGTGCACCATAGATCCCCATCCTTAACTCTCTAAACCCGGAAATGTATACCCTAGCAACCCTGGGCCGTCCGAGAGATCCAACCCTAAACCCTAAACCCCTAAACCCTAAACCGTGAGTCCTTCGTCGGAACGGAGTAGAAGGACGACACTTCAATACCGGAGCAGTTCACATCCTCGGAGCCTCAACTAGGAGCTTAAGAGTTTGTTTTTGTTTGGGGGGTTTGGGGTTTGGGTTTGGGGTTCTGGTTTAGGGTTTAGGCATTCAGGGATTTAGGGGTTTAGGGGTTTAGGGTTTAGGGTTTGGGGTTTACTGTAGGATTTATGGCAAAAAGGGCTCCTTCATTCTGTGTGGGTTACCCTGAGGGCTTGCTTTGAAGGTCGGAATATCTAGTAACAGGCTCCGGGGTTTGCTATAGCACTATATTCATGTAAGAACTAAGTAAGACTAAAAACTCGGATCCCTACGTTAGGAGTTTTGGGGTTTACAGTAAGGTAGAAAGCAGCTCCCCACAAAAGCCGTGTCTTTGTTTTCAGAACAGCCCTCTACCCTAAACCTCTTCAATCCCCGAGTGCCAATGTCTCTCTTCTTCAACAACCAGGCCCAACAAAAGTTCAAACTTTTTAGGATAGACCTGGTACGTAGGGCCAGAAAGCTTAAAGTTCTCCCATTGGCTATCTAAGAACTCCCTAAAGCATCAAACCGCGCCCATCTGCTGAGAGCCGGTCTAAGCAAGTGCAGAACTTGCTTTCGAATGCGATCTCGCGTGAATACCTGGGCTTCAGGCATTGCTGTTCAGTTTCCCTAGGGGTTTAGGGTTTAGGGTTTAGGGGTCCAAAGGACCTGATAATCATGTACTTGGGTTGCGAATAGTAGATTTGTAGGTTAGTATTCAGAAGAGCATATTGATTATTAGGTACTTGGACCCCTGGGGTTTAGTATAGGGTTAATTTTCTTTAGAATAAGTGCAATGGGGCTTTCTCTCCGAAGGGATAAGTCTCAGCCATAAGGCCTGCACAAGGGCCTGTCAGAAAACACCCGGGTTCAGGGTTGAGGGCTTGGGGGTCCTAAACTCTATACCCTAAACCTCTTGAAGGTTTAGGGAAGCTCCAAACCCAATAACCCAGTTGTTCAGTTAGTTAGGAGAACTACAGTATCTAAAGGCTATAGGTTACCCACCCCGCTGCTAAGTTTCTTTTGTTGTGATCTACTTCCGGGTCTTAAAAAGTCAGAGCTGCGGGATTGGGTTCAGGGTGTTGTGATCTTGCCTGTTCCTGATCTTGCGTAGCCATTGCAACACCTAAGCCTAAACCTAATCCCCAAGCCCTGAGCCCTAAACCCTAAACCAACTCCTGCAGGCTATTGAAGCTGCATTTCTCAAATTAGAATATGGTTTTGGTGTAGATTACACTATAGTTACAATAAGGAACCCCCAAAATATTCTAATTATTAAGACCCCTATACTATGTTTCTCGCCTAAGCTGGTATATATGGGTGGTTGTCAAAATTATGGTCCCTTTTTGGGTCGACCTCATGAAATCCCGAAGTCAAGTTCTAAATCCAAAACCGTTCATAACCAGCTTTATGGACGAATTACAACCCCGTATCTAAATCCCTTGAAAGAAGGAAGCACGTTACATCAAGTGACGTCATCGTCGTCCCAGATGACGAGGACTTCCGCATCTGTGCTTCGCGTCGCCAGGTTCCGCTTGGCACCGATGCCTTTTCAAGGCCGGGTCAGATACGAGGAGTTTTGTTTTTGAATGTAGTAATCTAAGGCGCAACATAGCCCAAAAACCCTACAAAGTATGGTATTGTCTTTGGGCCCAAAAACCTTGTAGTATGAACCCTTAATTATATAATTGTACGAAGGAAGCCTAGAGAAATTGTGTCGTTAAGGCCATCTTGATGGGGTCTCTTTGAAAATAGTGCGTTCAGAATCCGAATAGGACAGCATTGTGTAGGAGGGTGTTGAGCTGGTTGATACCGTGTCAACAACAAGGGATCTTCCAACTAGCCAAATGATAGACCCACAACTCTAAACCTTGTTACTGCCAGAGCGGCTCATCCTCTCTGGCAAATAGATGTAGCGCACATCTTTTATTGATCCACGGCCGCGCCTGAGAATTTGTTCGCATCACTTCGGTGGTCAAGGGGGTTTGGGTGTTTTCTTTGGGGGGGGAGGCTCGAATACGATGAAGTCTCAGGACAAGGTGATTAGCGCTGAAGGTTTCGATATGGTGCCTATGACTGGGTGACGAGCTTCAACAAAAAAAGGACCGCAATGTGGGCCCAAAGAAGATACCTAAACCCTAAACCCTAAACCCTAAACCCTAAACCCTAAACCCCCCTATTTCCGACTCGCCTTTTATGGGCTTTCCTACGATGGCCCTTCCAAAGGGTAGTCGCACGATCGTACGAAGCCTGTTAGGCTCTTCGCGGGACGTACCCGCACCCGACCCAATATACCATTTACCGAACCCTAAACCCTCAACCCTAAACCCCAAACCCTAAACCCTAAAACCCCAAACCCTAAACCCCAAAACCCTAAAACCCTAAATCCTAAAACCCCCTGAACTCAAAACCCGGTATCCTTCAGCCCCAAACCCCGAAACTTTCAATCCAAACACCCTTGCACCTTACATCCCTCCACCCTCCCAACCACACCGGGGTTCAGGGGTAAAGTTTAGGGTTTATAGGGTTAGGGTTTAGGCATTAGGGTTTAGGGTTTAGGGTTTAGGCTCAGGAGTACGTAGGTAATATATATTATAGCCTTATAGTAAGTAGGCTTTATATGGCTCAAAAAAGCTATATCTAGGTGCGAACTGCAGGGGAATAGTGTTTCCTTACTTGCCCACTGTACAGTTATAACAATATGCGCCAAACCCCGCTCGAATTATTTATAAACCCTCAACTGTCAACTGTAAGAATATACCCTTAAGGCGTAATACAAAACTTGAGCATACAACAAATACAAGGGAGTATTCTTGGAATCTCTTCACTAACTATCATATACACCAAAACCCTGTTCTAGTTATTGAAGCCTCTATATACCAATGGGACCATTATTCGACTGCTCATTCCTCCCTTAACTATAAGGTCGATTAGAGCCCTAAGCTATAAATACATAGCCCGATAAACACCAGAAAGGAGCCCTAAACCCTTAACCCGAAACCCTAAACCGTTAACCCTAAACAACCCAACACCCTAAACCTTAAACCATGAAACCTAAATCCGCAACCCAAAACCCTTATAGAAATCGGGGTACGCAACTTCGATCTCATCCTCCATACTCTCGGGGCTGTCGTCCTCGGCAGAGCGGTTCGGAGTTTAGGATTGAAGGAATCCACATGGGCTTCCTTTAAGGGATCTATCAGGGGTTCCTTTCAGGAATCCAATAGGGGTTCCTCTAGTGGTTCGAACTAAGATTTCGGGTTTAGGGTTTTGGTTGTTCGAGCTAGGAACCAGGGTCTAGGGCTCAGGCGAGGTCACGGTTTAGGCGTAGGTCAGGGCTTATCTTCAGATCAAAAGGTTCTGCACTGCCCACTTCTACCTAGTTCTACCTAAAGTGGGTAGAAGATAATGGCCCTAGTTCTACTTAGTTCTACCTAGAGTCGATATTAAACAGTGGCCCCAGTTTTACCCGATTCTACCTAAAGTCGGTATAAAATAATGGCCCTAGTTCTACTTAGTTCTACCTAAAGTCGGTAAAACAATGGCCTATAAAAAGGCTATTATTCTATATACTTTTGGGGTCCAGGTGGGCCTCGTGGCGGTTTGGGTTGTGCTTTGGGCCTGGAGCCCATGTAACAGGACACCTTGGGGGGCTTAAGGGTCCTAACACCGTTTAGGGTGTAGTCCTCGTCTCTGCGTAGCAAGCCCTAAAGCCGTAAACTCCGAATGCCTAAGCCCTAAACTTATAATCACGAAAACCCTTAAATTCAACCCCAAAGCCCTTGCCCACAATAAACCCTAAACCCTAAACCCAAAACGCAGTTGCGGCGCGATAATTACGACTTCGATGTCTCCCTCGTAGTTCTGCAGGGCCACCTGGCCCAGCGCCTGTTCTCAAAGGCTCCAAACAGACCGGTTACGATTTAGGGTTTAGGGTTTAGGGTTTAGGGTTTAGAGTTTAGGGTTTAGGGTTTAGACTACCAACATGGAATTAGATCCCAAAAGACCAGCCTCATTATGGTTTTCAGGGCCTATTCTGGGGGCCTAAAGAACTACCCATAATATTTTTGGGGGGGTTCCTTATTATAAGTATAATAGAATATCCCCCATCTAATTAAATATGAAGGCCCGTACATTAATTCCACAATAGTCCTATATATAGCACCTCCAGGGTTCGTTGTTGATTCAGAAATTGGGGTATATGGAATTTAGGGTTTGTCAAGGATTAGGGTTTAGGGTAGGGTTTTGGGTTTTGGGTTTAGGGTTTAGGGTTTAGGGTTTTTTAGGATTCTGGGTTTTTAGGTCTAGCACGGGATAGTACGTAAGGGTTTTGGGGTTTTGGGTTCGGGACAATGAGGTTTAGGGTTTGCGATATTCGGGGTTCAGGGCCTAGGCTGGCGGGTTTAGTGCGCTGGCGGGAGTCACCGCATAGAAGCATCAACACATGTTGACCTGTCTCTCTATCTCTCTATCTCTCTACCTACCTACATACCTATCTATCTATCTATCTATCTATCTATCTACCTATCTATCTGTCTATCCATATGTACGTAGGGTTCGTCTATCCATATGCACGTAGGGTTCCCAAACCCGCTGTTGAATTCCTCCCCGAGGGATCCGCGACCTAGCGGTAGGGTTAGGAGTGCAGTCACCCCGGCTACAGGAGGTAGAAACCCCACTTACAGCAAACATGCTATTTGACTCCCTTGGTCATTCAAGTAACCCCTAAACTCTGACTCTACAGGCCGCAGAGGAAGAGGCTCTTCTAAAACCATGAACCCTAAACCCATTAACCCATAAACCCTAAACCCTAAACCCTAAACCCTAAACCAAAACCATGAACCGGGACCCATAAAGCAGCCCGACACGGACCCTTTTGACTCCACATGACCTCCAAGAGGAGCTGTGGCCGCTTGTACGTCACCATCTGAACCTTTCAGCGTCTTTCCTACGAGTCCAGTTACCTACGATGTTTCTGAGGGTTTCTAGCTTATTTGGTGAGATATCGGGCTTTGATAGGGGTTTATGGGGAGTTATAGGGTTTCCAGAGGGTTCTAAACCGGCCTTTTATACTGCCTCAAGAACTAGCAACCTAGTCCTTAAGGTTCCTGAACAGCCCAGAGAACCCAACACCCCTGAATTAAGCAATGTACCTTAAATCATAATATTAAGACCCCTATGATTGAGCAATATTCCTTATTTAAGGGGTATTGGGTTCGCTGGGAGTATTATGCTGGAATATCCGCAAACCTATAACCTAATTGTGAAGGGCCCTTGCGATATGTACATGTGCTTGCGGCCTTTCCAGAATAAGGTTTTGGAGTCAAGCAGTCACGGGTTCGGGTTTCAGAGAAAGTGGGGGAGAGTGATGCAGACCGCTGATCAAACCTCCTCCCCCTGCCACCATAGAATTTGTAACCAGGATCCTAATCCGAGATCCCTGGAAGACAAGGGCTTTCTTCATCAGTTCTACACTATGAGAATTCCCAAAAGATGCTACCTTTCCACATCAGGGATGCTTGCAGAAATCATACTTGCAAGTCCTTGCGCAGAAACTCGGACCTTTGCAATTGTCATTTTAAAACCATGCCAGGAAACGCTCACCGACGGCCATCGCGATGCTGATGCCAGTGCCAGCAGTAGCAAAGCAATGCGCATGGCGTCGAAGACAAGAAACTTCGGAAATACCCTAAAACTCCACGGCTTGTGATTGAAGGAGTGGTTGGGGGTTCGGTCCTGGGGCTTCTCCTTGTGGCTTTTAGGGTCATGGAATCGAACATTAGATGGAAAGGTTTTTCATATGCATACACCTGAGGAGTGTTTCTCTGAGCAAACCCAAAGGGTCCCAAGTACCTATATAGTAGACTGTAGGATCAGGGAAATATCCCCCTTAACAGCACCTAGGCTAGGGGCTCAGGGGCTGACGGGTCGAGGACTGATTGTTGCGGGCTTGAGTCTGGGATGCGCGATCTGAGTTTAAAGCTCCTATCTTCAGGGAAGTATTGCCCTAAACCCTAAACCCTTTGGGAAAGGTACTCGTGTTCAGGCCAGGTGACGGTTTCGGGACCCCACAGAGTTTTGGAAGGCGTGGCTAATGTAGGGGCTTAAAAAAGGAATATATATATATAGATATATGTATATGTCTGATGTCTATATATATATATATGTATATATATATTTTTTTTTGGGGGGGGATATATTTTACTATAAACACAATAAGGGACCGCCCAAATAATGTAGGTAATTCTTTAGGCTTCTATATTAGGTCGACAAGACATGGGAGTCTGTCCCGTCATGATCAGGACCAGCGAGCAGGTACTGTACTTTACCTAGACACTCCACGCTACCCATGTGAATAAGCAAATGTATGTGTAAGTATATATATATATATATTATGGAGGATACCTATATATATATATATGGAAATAAAGGATGCTTTTGATAGCCTTCGGTCCTTTTCAAAAGCTCCACATGCCCCAAAATGCTTGTGCTGGGGTAGAAACCCTTTTAGGCCAAAGTATGAAGAAGTATATAGTATATAGCTACATGAACCACGACGTAACAAGCTCCATAAACACCAACAGTGCCCTTCGAGGTGCCCTTACGGTACCTTGAAGCCCTTTGGTGTCGAATCCTTCAAACTTCTGTAGCCGGGCTGCGCTTCTTGCATCTTAGATGTTGGGTTCGGTGAGAGGGTTTTTGGGGCTCAGGGCTTTTGGGTTTAGGGATTATATAGTGGGCTTGGACTTAGAGTTTGATTGCTGTAGGCCTCAAAGGTCTAGGGCTTGGGAAGACAAGAACAGACTAGAATACAATATAGAACATAATGGAATATACTATCATACGGTGTATAGCATTAGATAATATAACACAACATATCATAATACAATATAATGTGAAGTAATCTCACATATGACCCTCCAGCTAAACGAACCCGGCCATTGCATGCCCAACCATGCACTGCCAAATCCATGCCCACTCCAACATCCAAGCAGCAAGCCCTGCTACACACAAAAACCCAAAACCCTCAACCCCAAAACCCTAAACCCCAAAGCCAAAATCCCAAAACCCAAAGCCGCACCTAAACCCCTGAACCCGACATCCTAAGTGGTTTTGATGTACACTATGATGGCATAGCTAGATCGGGACCAGGAGGAGTAATACCACATTCATGTGGGCTTCTATGTTTTACCACCGACTCCGACCGACTCCCTGGCCTGAGAAAGGATTTCCAACCGCAGCGGCTTTAGGGCAAAGGTATGGAGTTTAGGGTTTAGGGTTAAGGGTTTAGGGCTAAGGTAGGGAGTTTAGGGTTTCGGGTTGTAAAGGGTTGTTTATACACGCTTTAGGGCTAACCAGGGTTGAACTTTAAACCCTCTGAAAAATACTGAAGGGCCCCTTGTAAACCCAAATAAGGAAATTAACAGATGTCCCGAAAGCCAACCTAGTAAAGTATAGGGTTTAGGGTTTAGGGATATATAAACCCTAAACCCCTATACCCTAAACCCTAAACCCTAAACCGTGGTAGATGGAGCCGCCGGGTTGAATTCCACCGCCCTCACAGCTCCGAAGCCTCGGCCCTTATCCTTATAAACCGATGAGGAATCTCCGGTTTAGGGCTTTCGGGTTTAGGGCTTTCGGGTTTAGGGCTTAGGGTTAAGGACTTTCGGGTTTAGGGCTTTCGGGTTTAGGGTTTACGGGTATGAAGAATTTTCCCGAAGGGTCCAAGTATTCATATGGTAGCTACTTTGTAGGTACTTCGGCCCCCAAAGTCTATACTGTACTATAACTTGGACCCTTTGGGTTTCGGGGCTTATTACATCGCACGACGTTTTTTGTGCTCTTTTGGGGGGGGGAGGTCTCGGGCCTTTCCTGTCGAACTAGGATGTTTCTTTGGGGGACCCTGTGCTATGCGCAGACTTCAGAAACCTCGGGAATAATGCGACCGACCGTTCAGATCCCTGAATCCTAAACACTCAACCCTAAACCCTAAACCCGAATCCCCTAAACCCTAAACCCTGAACCCGAATTCCCTAAGCCCTAAGCCCTAAGCCCTAAGCCCTAAACCCTAAACCCAAATTCCCAAAGCCCTAAACCCTAAACCCCTACGCCCTAAACCCTAAACCCTAAACCCGAAATCCCTACACCCTGAGCCCTATCAGCCGAAGTCCTCGATGTCTTTGGACTGCCACTCCTGCAAGTCGCTTCGACCTGCCAAGGGGTGCAAAAGGTTCAGGGTTTAGGGTTTAGGGTTTAGGGTTTAGGATTTAGGATTTAGGGTTTAGGGTTTAGGGTTCAGGGTTTAGGGTTGATCTAAGGGCTTTAGGAGGGACCCTTAATAGGCACCCTTGTAGGTTATCGGGGTTAATATGGAGACTACTTGGCTATATAAGGGGTATATAAGGACTGTACAATGGCTATTTAAGGTAATGGGATTAAGGGTCCCTATTAGGGTCCCTCCTAAAGTCCTTAGGTTCCAAGAGGCCACAAAAGCCCTGGAGCTAAGCAAACGCTACAATGAACTGTAAGCGGTTTAGGGTTTAGGGTTTAGGGCTAGGGGAACGTGTATATGTATACACACACACACATCAAAGATACGTTTTTGGGTCTGCGTCTGTTGAGGGAATCTGCCTCCTTGTTGAGGGAATATGCCTCATGTAAGGTCATAGTTGGAACGTCTGGCATCTACCCAGAGAACCCAACATGCCTTGAAATAAAGAATCTACCTTAACTTATAGGGGCCTTAATACTATGATTTAAGGTATAACCCTTAATTCAGTGCCAGCGACCTGTCCTATAGTGTAGTCAAGCACCACCCCGATGGATCGCAGGCAAGAGTCTGCTCTTTTTCTCTCCACTGCTTCCTTCTCCAAACAGCATGTTTGGCCAGCAAGCAATTTCCTCTGTAGGATCCACAGCAAAAGAACCATCTGGCTGGCTCTCTTTAGGGGATGGGTCATTGGGGCTACTATAGTATAGGGGACCTTGAGGGACTATCGTCATGTGGATCCATTCCCCCATTCCCTATGGTCCGAACTCGGATCCTAAGCCCAAGGCACTTAAAACCAACAACCCAATGTGAGACAGCGGTGAAACAGCGCGCCCGGGAGAGCCTACTAAAATCGTCGGCATCGCCAGGCATTGATGTTCAGGGTGAGGCTTATTATTGTTTCAGAGCTTTGGAGGCTGGGGTCAGTTAAGGGGTATCTGCCCAGAGAACCCAGTACCCCTTAAATAAGGAATACACCTTAAATTAGAGGGGCGATACTATTGTAATTTAAAGTATATTCCTTAATGAAGGGGTATTGGGCTCTCTGGGTGCGCTGCGCTCAGTCTTAATCATCAAGATGTACTACCCACTCAGCACCCTTCAGCTCGCACTGCAGGCACACGGTCAAGAATTGACGAAAGGGCTGGACGGGCAAAAGGAGCAGAGGAGGATGTCCTGCGCTGCAAGGAAGCAGGTAATGTAGGCGCCTTAATAGTTAGAATAGGGTTTGGGGGCCCATTATACCATAATTATAATAAGGAACCCCCAACTATGATGAGGAACCCCCCAGAATAGTATAGGCAAGGCCCCTATATTGGATGTGGAATGTTGGAATCCGCAGCTTCTATCGCTCAGGTGGTTCAAGCGTTTAGGGTTTAGGG
>CAJNDV010037429.1:34257-51178 GCA_905221635.1 Symbiodinium sp. CCMP2456 | reverse complement strand
GCACTTAGCGAACAATCTGTATGCATGTATGTACGCATGCATGCTTGCGTGCATGCATGGATGTTTGCATTCATGTCTGTCTGTCTGTCTGTCTGTCTGTCTGTCTGTCTGTCTGTCTGTCTGTCTCTGTCTGTATGTCACCTTATAGCTATCTGTCCTAAAGTGCTGGATCACGGAAGTACTCGGACCTCAAACCTTTCCATCGCATAGCACGTAGGCGCACCCCTAAACCCAAAACTAAACCTAAAACCCCGAACCCTAAACCCTAAACCCTGAACCCTAACCCTAAACCCTGAACCCTAACCCTAAACCCTGAACCCCAAACCTTGAACCCTAAACCCTAAACCCTAAAACCCTGAACCCTAATCCCTGAACCCTTGCCTGCCAGTAGGCGGCTTGCTGGCAAGCATGGACCGCAGAATTCAGGCTGGTGGCATCCTTGGGGGTTCAGTCGGCGCAGTACCCTAATGTAGGGGCCATAATAATGATAGAATAGGGCTTAGGGGCTTCCTTTACAGGGCTCCTTAAAGGGATACTATAAGGGCTACTTCAAGGGGTTTAGGGTGTCGGGGCCTTAATAAGAATAGGGTTTTGGGCCCCTTTATAGTATAATTATAATAAGCAACCCCCCTAAATGGTCTGGGTAATTATCTGGGCCCGTATATTAGGCCATGAAAAGGTGAACTCTTCTTCATTATGGTGGATTTGGGCCTATGGGGTTTAGGGTTTTGGGCTATGCGGTTCGCTAAGCCCCATAAAGGCTAAAGGGTTACCTACTCAGCTACTAAGATCTGGCAAGCATCTGCAAGCCTGCGCATCTTCATGCCCGAGAAAAGGTGGAGGGTGAGCGTCCAGTGCGAAGCCCTTCCGCAGGCAGTCAAGACCTAGGTTCCTGAGTGAGGGTACCCTTTTTCCTAATATTGGGTTTTAATAAGGATTTTCCTAATATTGGGTTTTAATAACCCTGAGCTTCCAAGGACCTTATAGTTAGGGCCCTAGACCCCTTAAGGACCCAATAATGAGGTCCCTGGAAGCCTAGGGTAAGGATTTTCCTAATATTGTGTTTTAATAAGGAGACCCCAAAATAAAAAGGGCAAAAGGGTACTACTCAGGAACCTAGAGACCGCGTTGTTACGCCAGGGATGCCCGGAGGTGCCGAGAAGATGCAAGGCCCGCGACCACTGCACTGCATGCGCCAGTGCGGCGCAGAGCGCGTTGAGCGGCACGGGATCTGAAGAGAGGTCCTGGCTATCTGTGAGGCTTTGGTAGATGGCCAAGCTGCGTCTCCAGTAGCGTGCTCGGCCACAGGCAGAAAGGGCAGTAGTTGCCACCTTCGCCGTCGGGAAGAGTTGCCAGAGATGAAGGCAAAGCTGCCAGTTTGAGGCCTTGGCCGCCTGAGAGATTTGGCCCAAGGCGCGCCATGCCTGCAGTGGTGGAGGCATGCCATGCTCCTGCTAGGCCGGCTAGGCATGGTGCCCAGAGACTCCCAAAACCCGAACTTCAGGAACCCACCTTAAGTCATACGAAGATGGATCGCGGATAACTTCTGTATAACTTAAACCACCTATATAGTTGTATAGTCCTTGCTTCTAGAAAGGTTTAGGAGCCTCTCATCTGGAATTCCCATCTGAGCCAAACATGACAGAGCACGGGCACAAGCACTCATCACTCATCTAGGACTTACCTTACACAACGGTTGATGATGTATATCCTGCATTATCCATAGTTCAGGAATATACCAAGCTATCCCAGAGTTTAGGGCCCTTAAGGTAATGCAGGATTTATATTACCACAACCCGCCTACTTTTGGTCGGGCGCCTGCCAAGGTCCGGGGTCTAAGTGCATATAATGTAGGTTGCACGTTTAAAGGGCCAACAGATCTACGAGGTCGGCGCTGAGACCCTTTTTGTCTGTGGCTATATTCAGCACTATCCTGCACTTCCCCATGCCCCCCGAGAGATGTGAGACTAAAGCCCGAATGGCCGTTCTTCCTTCTTCTGAGCAACTCGCCTCTGCGACAGACGGTTGCAACGCTTGCCAACACTGTGGTTCTTTGAATTGCCTTGACTGCTGTGTCGAAATCAATCGCCAGTTCTTCATCATAAGAAGGGGCAGCTGGAAAGACAGCTGCAAGAGTACGGATGAGCGTGATCTGGTAACATGGGGGGGCCTTTCTTCGCTGCTTAGGGATCCTCAGGGGATCTGAATGATTGGAGTAGGATTTTGTGCGGCTTGTTCAGGGCTTTACAGGGCTTTTCGACATCGGTGTTGGAAATTGTAACAGGCAGAAAAGACTTTGCAGTTACACTTTCTAGTATCCGAATACAGGAACTTGACGAGGATGCTAGTACTGATGATGCAAACTTACTCTTAGTTACGTGGGCTTAAAACCTTCTGCTGGCCGTGATCGAAACTACCGTGGAATAACCTGCTTTGAGATCCATCGTGGACCGGCAAGGCCACCAAAGACTAGAAACCAAGCCATGTAAGACAGCAGCAGGTCAATGTCACAAATCCCGAAGGCTACGGAGGAAACGGCAGCGGACAGCCTAGGGCAAGGCGTCCTCTGCCTATCCTGCTCGCACCTATCCTGAAAAGAACCCAGCCCTATAAACCCAAAACCCCAAACCCTGAACCCTAAACCCAGCTGCTGCACCTCTACCTCCTCCACCGCCACCGCCCTTGCCTGCAGGAGCTCAATCCGGTTCCGTGCGTTTTGGGTCTGAGTTTCCACGGTCCACAGCTCCCTGTCCCTAAGGGTCCAAGTACCCAAATAGTAGGGTTTCAGGGTCCAAAAACCTTGGGCCTTAAAAACTTACTATTTGGGTCCTCGGACCCTCTGGGTGTGTGAAAACAGAACAACTGACCCAAAGGGTCCAAGTAGTAATATGGTAGCTACTTGGTAGGTATTCGGGCCCCAAACGTATATACTACACAATAACTTGGATTCTGTGGGTGAGCTCCGTGATGCAATGCCTTCTTTCTGCAGTCTGCACCTCTGTTGGTATATATGGAACCAAACAAGGATGTGCAACAAAGACCCATAAACATGCACGAACAGAAACAGAAACCTCCAGACACAAAATATCTCTATACAAAACAAGCGATGCACTAGTCAACACCAAACAACCACTGCATCAATCCATAAACAACTCGGCAGCTGCTGGAGACATCATTGGTTTCAGCACTTGAGCCCCCCTATCCACACCAAAGAACACACGAGAGGTTCACACGGACCCTTAGGGTACAGAGCAGAGGAAGGTGAGGACATGACTCCTAAACAGTAGCAGCATAGCAAGTAAAAGACGAAGAGCGTTAGCAGGGGCATGAGTCATGAGCAGTAGCGACAGCAACAGCTGCGGCAATCGAAGTCGTCGTCGTCGTCGTCGTCGTCGTCGTCCTACCACAAGACTAATCACCAAACTCCACACCCCAGCCCCTAAAGCCACTGACTATTTGACTAGACCTTATAAACCCTAAACCCTATCCCTAAACCCTAAACCCCAACTAAGCACAAAAAACACCTGAACTCTCGAGCCTTCTCTGTAGTCTGGTCGAGGTGGAGCCTGTCATGGGCTTCAGAACCGCCGGGTTCTAACACAGAGGTAGGAATTAGGGTTGCCCTGAGGCGCAAAATAGCCAAAAGCCTTTTATGGTATGGTCTTTGGGCCCAAAAGAAATTAATTTGAATCCTTAGAGCCTTAGGGTTAGGGTTTAGAGTTTAGGGTTGGGGTTTAGGATTTTGGGTGCACTGCAACGTCTACTAATATAGGGACCATAATTACTCCGGGACATAAACCCTAAACCCTAAACCCTAGTTGCGAATTATTCAGGCCTCGATGTGTCTTAAGTCCAAAAGGGCTCTCGCTAACACCCTGAGCCCAAGAGCCCTACAAAAGGGTCGGAATCATTGCCAGTCTACCTGGAAATATTACCACAACCCTAGTCCAAGTTTAAGAATATACACCAAAACATGCCAACACCCTAGTCTAATCATTAAGGCTCCTATATTAAAGATATATTAAACGTATTAAATGCTACATCCTAAATCCTGATCGCTCAAAGGGTGGCAGTCGACCCGTGTCCAGCACTAAAAACCTACATAGGTCTAGGGCTTAGGGTGATCGCCCAAAGAATGATAATTAGTGATAGTCGATCTTATCGCCAACTAACTGACATACATGTACATACTGCATGATACTTAGGCCCTTATTGGGATGAAGCTTCCTGAAGCATTGTGCTTCTGTTTGGGTCCGTGTTTTGCCGAAGTGTTCGGCTAGCTACAGCCGATGTCAGGACAATCCCTTAAACCGATTTCCCATTAGGCTTCGTGTTTCCGGGTTTAGGGTTTATAGGCTTTAGGCCTAAACCCTAGCCCTAAACTGCTTTAACCCGAACTCCTAAACATGAATCTTAGTACTGGAGTCCACCCTTCGCAGACAGAGCTGTCCTCGTCGCGCCCGTGTCTGGGAGCAGCGCCGTTGGAACCTGGTGCGCGAGAGCTCTGAAACAAAGGCTCGGAGTTTGTGCCGTAGGATTTGCAGGTTGGGATGTAGGGTGTAAGATTGAGGGCTCACTTGTGGGCCTATAGGGCCAAAGGGTTTTAGGATGTAGGGCTTGACTGCTCCCTTCCTCGGAAAACTCAAACCCTGCACAGCTTTCTCTTCAGGTTGTACTACTATGCGACTATACCATAAACCCCATTATCGAATCGCGTTTGAACCGCGGGCGTTGGATCCGAAACGCACAGCTTCCCAAATGCCGATAAGCCGTGAAGCTTGCCTCAAAATCCCGAAAAGTCGGTGAAACACCACCCTAAACGCTATAAACCCTAAATAATGTAGGGGCCTTAATAATCAGAATAGGGTTTTGGGGTATATTATACTCTAGTTACAATAAGGAAGCCCCAAATAGGTAATTATTTAGGCCCCTATATTACCCCTAAAGCCCCTAAACTCCAGAGAGCAACCTCTGCCGTAGGACCCGAATCGAATTTCCCCCAAGGGTCCATGTATTATTCTGCTGGTGGCAGGCCCCAAAATCATAAGCAGGAATCAGGTGGTCTTTTGGAACACAATTCCATAATATATATATATATATATATATACATATATATATAGATATAATATGCTACAATAAAATATCATATAATCCAATATCGTAGTATATGTTATTTCATATTTTGATTAGTTTACACCGCAGCGCCTCTACAGCAACAAATAACATCATTAAAACATTTACTAATCTATTACATATATATATATATATACAATAATATATATATATATACACATATACATACATATATATATATATACATACCTATATATATATATATATACTAATGTTATTATTATCACTATTATTGTTATCACCATTGTTATCATTGTTATGGTTATGATTATGTTTATTTCTATTCTCATTGTTATGTATCATGTATATATAATAGATATTGTTATTATCATCATCATTTGTTTATCTATTTATCTGTTTATTTATTTACTATTATGATCATTATTATTGTTACTGTAGAACTTATAGTATATTTTACTACCATTATATATATATATATATAAACGAATTCGGATCGAGACTTCTCCAACTGCAATGTATGCCTAAACCCCCTGAACCCATAAATGCTGCATGTACGGTTCATGATTATGAGTTTTGTTTCTAAACCTTAAAAAAATATTTGGGGGGCTGAGTTGCATGTACGGTTCATGATTATGAGTTTTGTTTCTAAATCTTAAAGAAATTATTTGGGGGGGGTAAGATCAGCCCGCAATACCGAAATCCCAAACTTACAAAACCTAAGAACAATACCAAAACGCCATATAGCCCTAAACTAGAGGCCCTTGAGCGTAAACCCGATAAATCCGAGATTACTGGAACAACATTTCCTTTTTGCTAGACATACAAGGGATTTTACAGGACGTCATGTCCTGACAGCCAACGAGAAAATCTCGCTGAGCCGCCTTGATGCCGCAGATGTACTGAAACCTAAACCCTCCACAGGCTCAAGAGCACCAAGAAAACGTGCCTACGAACTCCTTCCTGCAACACCAGTAACTACTAAACTACATAGCTTGGTTTGAGAAATTAGGGGGGTTCTGAACAGGGGACCCTAAGATAATACCCCAAACAGTAGGACCCTTATTCTAAGGACCCTCGAAAAAGGTACCCCTTATGTTCGGAAACTCCCAAATTTAGGGTCCATAGCTCTAACACCCAAGGCACACCTCGATCAGGAGCTGAGTCACTAAAGCGTGACCGGCCTGCATGCAGTTAATGTAGGGGCCCTAGTAGATAGGGTTTTGGGGCCATTATACTATAATGACAAGAAGGAGCCCCCAAATAGTATAGGTAATGATTTAGGCCCCTATACTAGCGACCGCTGGGTTGAGCAAGAGCGCAAACGAACACTTGAACGCTAAGCCCCTAAAATTGACACCCAACCCCAACCCAAAGGCTCTAAGGACTCATACTTTAAGGCTTGTGGGCCATATAAGGGTTTTGGGCTATTTTGAGCCTTAGGGCCCTAGGCATTGAGACCCAAAAGTCTCTACGCTTCAAATTGGCGGCCTTGGTACCTAGAACGGTCGAAGGTTGATGTTCCGCAGGACTTGGAAGCCTCATGTCCGAAAGGGGTAATATAGGAGCCTTAAGGCTTAGAATAAGATTTGGGGGCCCATTATAATGGTTTAGGGTTTAGGGTTTAGGGTTTAGGGTTTATTATACTATAATGATAATCAGGAACCAAAATAGTATGGATAATCATTTACCATCAGGGCTTACCCTAGGACTCTAAGAACTCATATTTCAATTCTTCTGGCCCAAAGACCATACTGTTTGGGGGGTTTCTAGTTGAGCCTTATAAGGGTTTTAGGCTTCAGGTTTAAAGGGGTTTAGGGTTTTAGGGTTGAAGGTTTGGGGTTTGGGTTTAAGGTTTAGGGTTTAGGGGTTTAACGTTTCAGGTTTAAAGGGAATGAAGCTGCAAGACACCTCAAGTTGAAGGTGTCCGGAGACATGTGCTGCAATGTGCCATGTACCTCATCTACGCGTACGTTAAGGAGGTTCCTCTCCTTCAGAATCCTACACTACTGTTGATGATATGCATCCTGCATTACCTTATATAAGGACCCTAGACTATGCGAATTATGGTCTATTCCTTATTATGGGTAATGCAGGATTTACATCATCAACCGTAGGGCCCTTGTTTTCTGAAACCCCTTTTCTGGCTTAGGCAAACATGTTTTGGGCATCTTTAAACCCTAAAGGCCCTAAAGCCTAGGCAGACGAACTGGGCGCTTTCGCATCGGCTTTAGGGTTTAGGGTTTAGGGTTAAGGGTTAAGGGTTTAGGGTTTAGGGTTAAGGGTTAAGGGTTTAGGGTTTAGGGTTAGGGTTTAGGGGTTTCGGGGTTAAGGGGTTAAGGGGTTTAGGGGTTTAGGGTTTAGGGTTTAGGTCGGGTTTCAGAATTCGATTTAGTTTGAAGGACTTGGAGACTTGCGAGCTCCTCAAGTCCTCGACCCTAAACCCCTAAAACCTGAGGTCCAAAAATCGTATATCATTCGATGCATTTCTAACCTGACAAAACAAACACTAAATAAGAGGGTTGCCACTGTAAGGAGAACACACAGGGAAAATTCATCTTGGTTGTTGTTCAGGGGCTTAGGGCTCGCGGATTGGGGTTTAGGGTTCTATCAGATTCTATCAACACTAATGCTCTTCCTACATCAGTATTTCTATATTCATTATCTAATAACTCCCAGTAACCTAGGAATGCAAGGGGCTCCCTTTCTGGGTACATGGTAGCTTTATGAGTAACCTAAGACTACAGAAAGGGATACAGAGCCCACCGGGAGGCCTACGCAGAGAGCCCAATACCCCTTAATTAAGGAATCTACCTTACATCATAATATTAAGGCCCCTCTGATTTAAGGTATATTCCTTGTTTAAGGGGTATTGGGTTCTCCTGGAAACCGTAAACCCCTTAAACTCTAAACTCCTTAAACCCTAAACACCTAAACCCCTAAACCCTAAACCCTAAACTCTCAACCCTAAACCCCTACACCAAGAGCCCAATGAGAGACCTTGTTGTACAGCCCCTAAACCCTAAACCCGAAAATAGGGGACTTAATAATTAGAATAGGGTTTTGGGGGTTCCTTACTATAGTTAAAGTATAATATATACTGGGAGGGCTAGTTCGACAGGCCCGTTGGCACCTTCCTCGGGTCGGCGATCGAAGCCACCTGGCGGCTGCTCGGCGGGTCGGTTGCCGCAAGTTTTTTTTGGTATTATCGGTTTAGGGTTTAGTTTAGGGGTTTAGGGTTTAGGGTTAATTATCGGTTTAGGGTTTAGGGTTTTTGCTCTTTGATGGTTTACCTTAACCCCTGTAAAATTCTACATTAAGGGTTTATACTGAGAGCCTACAAAAAAGTAGGTGTTGGTAGTTTCAGCTCTAAATAACCTCCAACGACATGCCCAAGGAGATCATAGTCAGGAACCCGAAAAAAGCGGGCTTTTCAGGGTCCGGGTAGGGGTTCGGGGTTGGGGGTTTTGGGATCGGGGCTTAGGACTAAGGTTTTAAACGGTTTTAGGGTCCTTTACTGGCTTTGGGTCCAAGGGCTTTATAGCTTCATCAGTCGTTTTGTGGGTTAAAGGCAGCAGAGATTGTGGGTTCTTCGGGTTTGGGATTGGGCTGTAGGGTTGTGTGTTCACAGTTTGTTTGAATCTATATTCGGGCACATTGTGCTTCGGGTGTGGTTCAGCACAGCATCCGGAAGTCGACGTACAAGCGGCTTGAAGTTACGACTGGCAGTGTCGCGGTAGGGATTCGGGGATGTCACCCCTGACCTAGGCGTCAGTGGTTTGTGCCTCCGGGGGTTCGAGAAGGGGTGTTGTCGGTATATAGTAGCGATAAACAGTAGCCACATGCATGCTCCGGGTCTCATACAAGCAACAATCAGGCAACAACGTGCTTGTACAACCACGATTGAACCCTGGCAATTAAAACGAGACATCGATTACACTATGTCACTAGGAAACCCTAAAGCCAAACACTACACCCACAAATATGGAAACCCACAAAAACCCACCAACAAAATCACGGCTCGGCGTTACGTTCATAACAGCTCTGAGCGAACCCCGAAAACAGCAGAAACGCACGACAGTTATCCATGCACTAGCAAAAACATGCTATACGTAGGCTTCTGCAGTTTAAGGTAGGGTTCAGGGTTACCTATGTGGGTCTATGTGCTTTCAGTTCGGAAACTCCCTATGTTGGAGATCTCATTGCTCAGGAACCCCTGCAAATCCCTAAACCCTAAAATCCTAAAATCCTAAAGCCCTAAAGCCCTAAACCCTAAAACCCTAAAGCCCTAAACCCTAAACCCCGAAACCCTAAACCCTGAAACCACGGGGAGGCCTCCTCTGTCTGGAGGGGGTCCGTCACTGAAGCCACGACTCCGGCCTGCAACGATGCAAACCAAAGGCAAGGGTTTTTTGCTATGGTCGTGCGCGCGTGTCTGCGCACTTTGGCGCCAGCCCAAGCAGGGTTCCCGCATGAGCTTAGCGATTTGGGGTTTAGGGTTTAGGGTTTAGGGTTTAGGGTTTAGGGTTTAGGGTTTAGGGTGGGTATCTTTAAAGTAAGGTCCAAGGGCGGTGTGGTTTTGTGCAAATTCCCTGGGAAAGAATCTTTTACACATGACTTCAATCCAATACAGAAACTGCATACCACGTCGCCTACCTTGACTTAGTATTCTATCCTTGAAGGCGGAACCACAGACCACTGAATGCGTGATGTCTGTTCGAGGTTGGGTGAATACCTCTCGCATCATGCTTAGCTGGAGCTTGTGCAGGGTTTCACTAGGTAGTTTGGGTTCCCGAGCTGTTTGCCAAACTTCCTGGTTGGGGACTCGAGAATCGTATGAGGCCTGGATCCCTACTACTCTGCGAAGAAAGCGATAGTAGAATGCATGAATGCGTTTTGGGAGTGGTGTGGTTCAGGTGAGGGCATCAAGACCATAGGTAAGTATGGGAACAAAGGCGCTCTGGAAAAAATGTAGTTTGGTACGTTGGCCTAACGAGCTGTTCCATACTAGCCTAAGCTTCTTGCACGCTTCCTCGGCTAAGCCACACGCTGCTTCGAAGGGTTTCTTCAAGTAATGATAGATCCGAGCTGTTCAAACACTGGGACGCCGGTGTGGTCAGAGAAGAGTAGCTTAGGTACAGGTCTGTGCGGGTGGAGGAGGAACTAACCCACTCAAGCCTTGGTTGACCTAGCCATTGGCCAACGGCCCTCATGGGGCTCACAACCATAATCGAGTAGCTCGAGAGTGGGTCAATCTCCCCGATTATGCATCCTCCCCTGTCCTCCCGTGACAAGTGTCGCGTAGCTTGCCTTGCGTCTGCAGTCTGGCCCCCCACGGAGACCACATTTGTCCCCAGAATGGAACACCCATAGCCGGGGGGCGTAGCCCGGGTTTCGGTCTTCTTGCAAAAGGAAAGGGTTTAGGGCTTAGGGTTTATAAGGATGCACATGAACCCTAGGGCTAACCACATATCCTACTATTCAGGTGATCGGAGCCCTTTGCGAAGCTAGCAAATCGTGAAAGAACGGAATCCCCAAATATTTAGAACACCCGTGCAGCTCAAGAGCCCGACGTTCTGCCGGATTCATGCAAAGGCGAGGAGCGTCAACCCTACCTAGAGCAACTAAGGTGCCTTAAAAAGGGATTTAACTAAGGTATGTTATTCTCCAAAACCCTGTTCGAATGATTAAGTCCCTTACAAAAGGCAAATGTACCAGTTTTGCTTTAGGGCCTAGTATCCCTTTCCTAGAGCTACTCTGGTTACTTTAGGTAGACCCTACACCTTCAGTTGCACAGGGCGGCTGATGGAAAGGGAGTCTGAAAAACACATACCCTAAGGGTCCATGTGCCCATATAGCATATACGTAGACCTAAAGTACCTAAATAGGAACTACGTTAAGGCCACTGTATATACTATACATATGAGTACATGGACCTAAACCCTGAACCCTAAACCCTATGGGAGGAGCCCTAAGAACCCAGAAGCCTTCATCTTCCCTTCGAGGACCGCGGTCGAAGCCGCCTAAGAGGAATGTCGGTGGAATGTCATCTTCGCGGGTCGGCAAAGGTGGTTCAGGGCTTTTAGGGTTTAGGGTTTAGGGCTTTCGGGGTTTTCACATTTTAGGGTTTGGGGCTTTCAGGGCTTTGAGGGTTTTCAAGGTTTTCAGGGTTTAGGGTTTGGGGCTTTCAGGGTTTAGGGCTTAGGGCTTTCAGGGTTTAGGGTTGGGTAGCGCTTTAGATGTTTATCTGTGCTGAAACATATAGCAAGGGATGGAAATTTAGATTCGTTTTGCGATCCCAACCATGAACTGGCTGACTTGAAAGTTGGCTTCGGGTTCAAGGCCCTAGATCTCCCTAGGTGTTCTCAAGGGTTTATATGGTTTATAGGGTTGCCGACCCTAAGCATCCCTAGGTATCCTTACCGGCTAATACCGTTGATGATATACATCCTGCATTGCCTTAAGGACCGTAAACTATGAGAATTATGGTATATTCCGTATTATGGGTAATGCAGGATTTATATCATCAACCGTAGTTATAGGGCTTGTATGGTTTCTAGGGTTCAGGGTTTAGAGAGACTTCTCAAGCTGATTTATTGCATCTGCTCCTCAGTTACAGTGCGTGGGTCCCAATAAGGGTCCCTACTTGGAGGGTCGGGGGACTTAGTAAGTAGTTACATTTACAGACTTATAAGTATCATAACCCCAATTAGGATCCCATTTAGGGCACTTATAACTCTACTTACTACCTACTTACTAAGTCCTCCGACCCTCCAAGTATGTTAGGTCCCCCCCCAAATACTGCGGCCAAACGGGACCCTAATCCAGAGAACTACCCAGATGGAGCTACAGTTTAGGGTTGACCTTGAGGGGCCCTTAGAAATTCTAAGAATAGGGTTCATTTAATCACAAAAGCCTACAAACGAACCCTAAACCCTCAACCCTCAACCTTAAACCCTAGAAGGTGATGGTAGTTTAAGGTGGGGCTTAGGGTGCTGAGTAATTCCTCGACGTCGGCTTTGAGGTTGTGCTGAAGAGAAGGTTGTATACTCTAGGGGCCTTAAGAAGTACCTATAATGATTGTGGGGGCTCCTTATTGCGATTGTAGTATAGTTGGCCCCAAAACCCTTTTCCAATTATTAAGGCCGCTATATTACTCAGATCTTTGTTTCCCTTGCTTTCCGAGACCTGACACAGCGAAATTAGTCATCAAACGTGCTTTCAGCTTATGTCCTTGAGCCATTCAAGGCATATTCTGTACTATCATCCACGTCAAAAACACAGCCCTAAACCCCTAAAAACCCTACAAACCCGCACACATGACACATGATCAAGCAGGCCATGACTGCAATGAAGCCAACTCCGCTCAAGTTCCTTTGCCGCGAAGCCCACATCTCCGCTGCCCTAGCGCTTCATGTCCACTATACACCCATACTAGTTGCTTTGTCCTTCCAGGGGTTCCAACATAGGATGTAGGTACCTCGGGGCTGAAGTATGTGTGTATATATATATATACACATATTAGCGAAAACGATAATCATAACGAAGCCAATAGTAGTTATACTAGCAATAGTAACACATATAAATACCTATCTATGTGTATATATATATATAGTAATTATATACAGACCATATAGCATGAGTCGAAATCAGGAGAAGAAAGAACGCATGAAACAGTACTCCGAGATCTTGGACCCCGTCAAGGCAGGAGCATATTTGGCTGTGGTTCAGGGCCTCAGGACTTCGTAGGGTTCAGGGTTTAGGGTTGAAGATTTAGGTTTTAGGGTTTAGGGTTCAAGATTTAGGGTTTAGGATTTGGGGTTTTGGGTTGTATGGGGCTTAAATATATTCAAGGGGGCGTAAGCGTTTGAGAGGGACATCCCTGCCTCAATACTGCTCTGGTGAACTAGAAGACGATCTCCACACTATTCCACACAGCTGGCGGCATTGGCTTCAAGATTCTGCAGAGAGAGCATCATAGTGAACGAGTGATGTAGTGTTGCAGTTCGTATGCAGAGTATGATGGCGTTGAGTTGCTTGGGGTTTGGTTTGGGGTTAGGAGTTGGTGTTTAGGTTTTCAGCGTTCGGATTGCTGTGGCTTTATTCGGGTGCAGGAATCTAAGGGCTTGAAGGCATCAGGGCGCGTAGAAAGATGTCAAGCCCCGTGCCCGGATCAATCGCGCTTGCTCGCCCAAAGAGCCAAGTTCAGGGTTTAGGGTGACGGAATGAAGTACTAGGTATGTTTGCCTGTACTGTTCCTAAGTTCGTGTCCTTTAATTAGCTCTTACATGATCTTTCTAAGCCACAGCCCCAAACTGTCAGTGCAAGAAGCCCAGAAACCCGAACCAGAGATGCCTAGGAATGCCAATGCACTTTATCTACGGGCCTTAATCATTACCTATACTATTTTGGGGGGTTCCTTCCTATAGGTATACTTAATGTACCCCAAAATCCTATTCTAATTATTAAGTCCCCTAAAGCCTAAACCCTTGTAGAACCCTTTAAGGAAGCGTTTGAAGGAACCCCAAAACCCTATTCCAATCGTTACGGCCCAGATATTAGTCCTCTTTCTGGCGAAGGTGCAGATTGCGAAGCTGGAGCAGGGTCTCATTCGAGAACAGCAAATCCGACAGGTCCTTCCCCTGCCCTGCTCGCCACAGGCTCTGCTATCTCTTTGTTCAGGCTCCCTGACCCTAAACCCGAAACCTTAATATAGGAGCCTTAATAATTAGAATAGGTATTGGGGGTATGGTATACTATAATGATAATAAGGAGCCCCTAAAGACCTATTCTATTTATTAAGACCCCTACATTACTTGCAAGATTTTTGCGAACTGCTAGCGAGCCGTAGAGATAGGGGCAGACTAAGAGATAGTGGAGCCTATTCTCTCAAATGCTGCACCTGGGTTTAGGGTTTAGGAAGGCACGCCGCTGCACCTCAGAGCTTTCGGACAGGAGTGTTAGGGTTTAGGCTTTAGTGGTTGAGCTTTGCACTTTTATTCAAGTTTCTAGGGCGTTTACCAATGTGCAGGGGTTTCCTAAGGAGGTTTTGTACTTGTAGATATGGCCGGTCGGTCTGGATGGATGGAGGTTTTAGAGGAACATAAACTTTAAAACCAAGCCCTAAAGCCTGATCCGTAAACGGGGCCACAGGCTTTTGCGTTTAAGGGTTTTGGGTCTACCGAGGACCCCCGAACTATCCTCCAACAAACCCTATATACCCACTAATAATGACCCTAAGCGCTCTATGAAAGGGTACTTGGGCGGTTCTGGTAGGGTGTAGGATTGCGGGTTTGGGTTTAGAGCTTGATCGGTTTCGCAAGGTCCAACGAAACCAAGTTGGTGTGCCTTTGATACGAGGCTGAGCTTAGAACAGAGATCACCAGCACTAAATTGTCATCCTGTGTGGGCCCTTACACCCTGAACCTTAAACTTCATGGTTATGCCTTAATCTCTAGCACTACAGCGATGACCCTAGATGGGGGACCCTCATGAAACTCCGGTCCTTGGATGCCCCAAGCCGTAATGTAGAAGCCAGACATTACTAGCTTTTTTCCATGGGGTTCCGTATAAGAGACCGCCCATACCCTTTTCTGATTCCAATCACGTAACCCTATTGTCAGGTCTGATCTCAATTTTTGAGGCTCCTGCAGTGCACCCGAAAGCCCCGCGGCACTGCCAGAAACTCGTGGGAGTGTCTCTGTCTTATTGGAACAATCCGCCCTAAACCCTAATTAAACCCTAAACCCTAACCCTAACCCTAAACCCTAGATCTTAAACCGTAAACCCTAAACCCTAAACTCTAAGTCCTAAGCCCTAACCCTAAACCCATGCGGTTTCTGGAACAATCCGCCCGATCCGGTTTGCCGCTCCCTTCTTTCAGTCGAAAGGACGACTTAGCCGAACTGCGGGGTTCGGATCACTACACCCTTCCGCGCAGGGCAAGCACTTGGGTAGTGGGCTTGGGATAATAGATGATAGATGATGGTAATGTAGGATCGTACTTGTGTGGGGTGTGCGATTATGAGGGACTGTAGAGGCCTAAATAATTTCCCAATACTCTTTTGGGGGCTCCTTACTATATTTATAGTATAATGGGCCCCAAAGCCCTATTCTAATTATTAGGGCCCCTACAGTACCTTCGACCCCGTGAGGAAGGCTTGTGGATCCCTGCACTCTACAGACGCGAAAGGACGGTTTAGGGTTTAGGGTTTAGGGGGACTGTTGCCCATGAGCATGACAACCCCCCGTGCTGAGGTCACACGTGGCATTTTCCTAACCTAGGGACCTGCAAAAGGTTCTCACTTCTAGGGTTTATGGGGCTGAAGCCCCCTTTGATTTAGCTTTGTGTTTTACTTTATATGATATATATGTTTTTGGGAGTTGCTTAGCAAGACAATCCCATGCCGGATGAAAGCTGCAGCGGCCCGGTCACCAGGAGGCTGTTTTGAAGTTTGTCGAAAGGGTGGTTCTGATTCCTTAACTTGTAGCACTGCCGATCCGATAGTCATACCGGTATTGGTCAATCATGATTGTAACTGAAATGACAGGGAAACCAACAAGTCAATGAGAATTCCATGGATGGAAGAGACAATTGAGGGGTAGTGACCTAACAGCAGCACAGACCTTGAACCAGCACTAAGCCGCATCCGACATTGTAGTGCTCCAGCAAGCCTTGCAAGAGCAAGCAACTGCACAGTCTCGGTGTCGATGTTCGGAAAGCTCTTGCAGCTTGAAACGCAGGGGCTCAATAATATGGTCTACAAACATGGAGTTACCAAACAGACTTCCATCTCACTCAAGGGACCAACTGTCCAAGGCCGCACTTACCTCCCAAATGCTGCAAACCGCCCACAGAAGTGAAGCGACCATGCCCTCAACCCCTGAATGCCTAGCTCCCAAAACTTTTTCATAGTGAAATCCCGGGCAAAGATCATGGGCCCTAACAAACGAAGAAACACTGCGGTCACTCGATATACCTGTCTTAATGCACAATAAACCTTCCTTGTTGCAGGGTTCACATGTAATGTTTACATGGTTGGCTCTTCCCCAGGACCTTCCAAAGGTCAGGTATGATATTTGGAGGAATCCTCAACCCGAAACCCTAAGCGCTAAACCCTAAACCCCCCGACACTCTAAGCCCAGATCGTAGGATATCGGGATCATGCTACTGGCCTGATCTAGAAGCTTGAATAAGTACAAATATTATTCCTCAAGGTTCCTTAACATTTTAAGTGTAGTCTACTCGAAATACACAGCTTTAGGGTTTAGGTTTCAGGGCAATATTATCATAGTATCATAGACCCCAAAACCCTATTCAAGCTGTTGAGGCCCTTATAGTAATAGTATCTGCCTTAGCTATTGTCCGGCTACAAGTCATGCCGTGAATTTTTCGGAAGCTACGGAACCCTTGTAACACGCTTTCCGAAACAACAAATATTTTGTGGTTCTACCGCACGGTGGGTTGTCTTGCCGTCGTGTAACTGCAAGGATGTTACCTCAGAGCGCAGGGTCAAGGGTTTAGGGCTTTAGGGGTTTAGGGTTTAGAGTTTAAGGTTTAGCGTGTAGGGTTTAGAGTTCTGTGGTTTTGGGGTCTGGGGTTTAGGGTTCAGGATTTTGGGATTTTGGGTCAGGGGTTCAGGGTGAGGCGGACTGCAAGCAGGAGTGCTGGGTTGGAACCGAAACGCGTGGACAACTTTAGCTGTTTCTTCATGTTGCCCTGTGCCAATCTACAGTGCCCGAAAAGCCTTAAGCCTAAATTAAACCTTAACTCCACGCATCCTAAACCCTCAAATCCCTATTGGCCCTGAAACCCACAAGCCCTAAACCC
>CAJNDV010037429.1:18395-29502 GCA_905221635.1 Symbiodinium sp. CCMP2456 | reverse complement strand
GTTTAGGGTTTAGGGTTTCCTTTGAGAGTTCCAGGAGAGTTCCTTTTTAAGGGCCCTTTTAAGGGCTCCTTTACGGGGTACTGTAGGGTTCCATGATGGGTTTCCCTTTGAGGGTTCGTTTGAGAGCTTTAGAAGAGTTTGTTCTTGTGGTGTTGGGTTTGACGTGGTGCATCTAGAGGGGTTTTGGGAGGATAGACGTGTCTGGGTCGGTCGAGGGTTTTCTTGGAGCAATATAAGAGCCGGTACTGTTACCGATGCTATGCGGGGTTTTGATTACAAGTATAGCAGAATATACACCACAACCCTATTCTAATCATTGAGGCCCTTGTAGTAGGGCTCGTAGTCGCGAGTGTTGTCTTGGTGGACACGGATGCCTGTCTGATGGCCTTAAAATTTAAAGCCAAACCGCCCTAACTTCACAGGGTTTAGGGTTCCCCCAACAACTTGTTTTAATGCTTCCTGTAAGGGTTCTATGAGGGCACTTCAAGGGTTTAGGGCTTAGGGTGCAGCCTCTTTGTGTGTAGGGTTTAGGGGCTAGGCGGCCGCAATAAAAAGTCATATTCCCTTATTTGTTTTTGACATTTTTTGTTTTCTACCACCCGGAACACAAAAAAAAAACAGAGTAGTGATGTTTTAGCATGAACGAGGGGTCTGGAAGGGGGTTAAGTTTCAGGGCTCCGGCAGTCATAGGTTGTGGACTTGTGATTCATTACCCTTACCCTCAAAGGACTCATAGTTTAAGGCTTTTGGGCCCAGAGACCCGATTATACAAGGCTTTTGGGCCCTAAGACCCTGTTACATAAGGCTTTTGGGCGATTTAAGGGTTAGGGTCCAGGACTTGTTGGTTAGACTTTCAGCGTTTAAAGTGACGAGGCTAGTGTCGGTCCGGTTTATGTTAGGGTAGCGGAGCTTAAGCCCAGCAATATAGGGGGCCTTAATGCTTAGACTGAACCCTAAACCCTAGACCCTAAACCCCTAAACCCTAAACCCCAAACCCTTAACCCTAAACCCTAAATTACCCCTCCCAAACCCTAAACCCCTGAACCCTAAACCCTAAAGATTTGGGGGTATATCAGGCCAGGGTCGTAGTACGAACTACACTTGGGTAGTATTGATATTTATTCCGACCAATATGCCTAGACCATAAACCCTACACCCGCCAGAGGCTTTCATTGGGGCTACTCAAACTTTGGCAGGGCTTTGAATTGCAGGATTACTATCGGGATCCGAATCGTCCGTAAGAGCCCCCGTTGACGGCCCTACATGTCTAGACTGGTCAAATTTCGAATCCAAAACCCTGTTCGAACCACTCACACCCGCAAATCCTAAGAATTCAGGCTATGAGGAGTTAAGCTCCGGAGGTTTTGGGGTTCAGGGTTCAGGTTTTGTTGTCGGACTTTCGGCTGTTAGGCTGGATTGTTTCATGTTATCCTGCTCAGGCACCTGCAGGTCCACGCATGAGAGTTTGCGATTGCAAACGATGTTGCGGCTTATTGTGAGCGACATCCGTCAGCAGAATGCACACTTGAAATACGCACGCTGCTTTAAACATCTGCAAATCCTCAACTCTGAACCCTATTCAATCCGAAATCCGTATTGGGAAAAAGGAGTTCAACAAGTAACACAAAGTCCAATACACTTATTCTCCCTAAACCCAAAAAAAATCATTACCCCTCAACTGTAAAACCCTGACCCTTAAATTAGATATTCTGCCTGAATGGGACCCAAGTGTTGCCCCCACTAGACCGTAAACCCTAGATTCTGAATTCTGGGCCCCAAACCCTCGCAGAGATCGGGATGTACGGAAAAGTTGGGGAAGAATTACCTCAACCCTAAAGCCAAGGACAAGTTCGCGAAGAATTACCACACGGAAGGCCTGGGGGTAAAGACTTCTTAGTTTTGATGCTCATGGGCGAGTAGGTATTGGGATTAGGATTTCGGGTTCAGGGTGTACGGGAGTAGGGTGGGGATTCAGGGTGTAGAAACATAGGTAGATAGACAGACACTTAGATAGATAATGACAGATAGGTAGATAGGTAGACAGATGGATAGATAGATAGATAGATAGATAAATACGTAGTGATGGGCAGATAGCACCATATAGATAATCAAAGACACATGAAGAGGTAGATAGCTAGATAGTTAGATAGAAGACATATAGATGGGTCTATAGATAGACAGATAGATAGATAGACAGATGGATGCTTAGGTAGCAAGATAGGTAGATTGGTAGATATGTTGATAAGTCGGTAGGTAGGTAGGTAGGTCGGTCGGTAGGTAGGTAGGTAGATAGATAGGTTGGATTAGACAAACAGATAGGTAGATGCATAGACAGATACGTACATATGTAGACAGACACACAGATAGATAGATACGTAGATAAATAGATAGATAGATAGATAGATAGAAGGTAGATAGATAGGGAGGTAGACAGATAGATAGACAGATAGATAAACCCCCAGACCCTCAAGCCCCGCCGCTTTGAACCCCGCGCCAAGACTCTGAGCTCAGAAGCTATATAGCAAAAGCGAGTCTGTGAGACCCTTCTCCGTTTGAGCCCGTCTAAGGGTATTCGAATTAGAAAGGTATGATATGAGGTGGTCAGGTTGGGGGTTTAGGGTTAAGGGTTCCTTTATCGGTTTCCACTCCTTCGGTGCAAACCCTAAACCCCAAAACCTAAACCCTCAACCCTGTCCCAGGGAGCTGCTTCGCTTCAGGAACTGCTGGCATGGAAGAAAGACCTGGCGAAGGCTTTGCGGCTGAAGCCGATGGAACACCTGCGACTGATGGGGGCCTCACTGCCGGCTGCAGCTGCGCAGGCTCTCGACCCTTTGCTCCGAATGGCGGCAAATTCGCAGCCGACGCACTGGCGATTGGTACTGGTTCAACACGAAGAGCCAAGTCAGCCAGGTGGAGGATCCTCGAGTGGTCGGCTCCCCCGCGCCAGCTGCAGGCACCATCCCGCCTGTGCGGCCTGGAGCTGCTGTGAAGCAGCGTCCGTGACCGGTGGATCGCCTCAAGGCCGGGCTTTGGCGGCCGCCTAGCCCGCCTCTGCTGCGGCGTCGTAGGGGTTTCTCCTGATGCTTCCTATCAGGCGTTTATTTTCATTCGGCATTATGGGTCTGGGCATAAAGGCTCAGGGTTTCTTAATCAGGGTCCTACATTAAAACCTACACCCCGGAGCAGCAAGGGATTGTACAGTCTCTGGGGACCGCGGAAGCACAAGAGGAGGCTTTCGTCACAGAGATGAGATCCGTGCTGCCATGAGCTGTCGAGCCTGCTACTGAACCCTAGGGCCCTAGGGTTAACCTTCCCTAAACCCTAAACCCTAAACCCTAAACCCAGCTGTCTTTCCCCACATGTCCTCTTTAATTTGGCCTCGCAGATCGGATCATGTCTCTGCTTCGCATCGGAGGATGTTGAACCTCAGCCTAACCCTAAGGGTCCACAGGAGCCAATAATAAGGTACTTTGGTTGCGGATGGTAGTTATCTAGGTTAATATTTGGGGAGTATATAATTATTATGTACTTGGACCCTTAGAGTAACCCTAAGGCTCAAAATAGGTCAACAGCAAGGTATGGTCTTTGGGCCCAAAAATCCTTGAACTATGAGTCCTTATAGCCTTACTGTAAAGCTCCTGGACCATTCTATGGAGATTCCAAACCTTGGCCCCCAAAACCTCAACTATGCCACCAAGAAAATCCTAGGACGTTCTTAAACCCTGGTAAAGGAATCTTAGGACCACGCCAAGTATACGCTACTATAAATCGAGACCTAAGAGTTCCTTTGACGAGCACCGAAACGCGCAAGACAAAAGCGCGCAGGGCACTAGTAAAAAAAACAAATCCTCAACCCTAAACGAGAGGCATTGACATCACGGAGGCTGGTCCAAGCTTCGACCAGCAACCCGGCCTGATGAATTTGAGGGTTGAGGGTTTGGACATGGGAGTTCCTTTTGGGATGATGGAAAACCAGCAGGATTTAAGATATCTGTAGGAATTTTAGGGATATTTTGGGGTTCATGTAAGTTTCAGCAATTAGGGGTTCCGGGCGGCTAGATAAAGACTTGCACTGTGGAATGAAGGGGAGGTTGGGATTTAATCAGTGTCTTGCGATTCAGGTTTAGGACTTTTCATTTTGACGGTTTAAGAGTTTAGGAAATAGGACAGACGCAATTGTTCCTTGGTGTTCAGGCATCAAGATGTAGGTTTCCGAAGTTTTATATAGTTGCTTGGACCTGCGGTTTTGGTGGTAAAACAGCGCAGGTTGGTTTTGGATCCCAAGGATCTTTTCGATGAGGTTCCTTGTTTTCTTAGGGTTTGTGGCAGGTTTGAAGCTCCCACAGCGGTGCTTCGAAGAAGTTAGATGAGGCTTTTGGGGCATTTCAGCATGTAGACATCCAGCAATCGGCACATGCACGTGCGGCCGTGCCCTCGAGTTGAATGCAAGAAGTAAAGTCTCGTCGGATTGACAGGCTTCTGGGGTGGCATGTGCTCTCGGGGGAATGGATCTCAGAAGCAGCACCCGAAATCACTGATTCCTGAACCCTAGATTTCTGAGTAGTACCCTCTTGGCCCTGTAATAAGGGTACCCTTACTATTTAGGGCTCACTAAGAAAACCTAGCTAAGTAAACCCTAAACCCCTAAGCCCTAAACCATAAGAGCCCCATGTTGTTAAACCCTAAACCCTAAACTCTAAACCCTAAAACCTAAACCCTCAGCTACTGCGCAGTGCCGATCTTGAGCTGAGGCTTCGGCACCGGAACTTCAAGTACTACAGGAGGAAGGGTGAGCTTCTCCTCTACCAGGCCCTACTTAAGGGTTTAGGGTTTAGGGCTTAGGTACCTGAGGGTTTTGGGCTTAGGGTTTAGGGCCCAACGCAAGGGCTCAGTAAGTAAGGTAAGTAAGGTTATGAGTAAGGCCATAATTCGGATAGCCCAACTGGGGACACTTATAAACCCAGTTATAACCCTACTTACTAAGTCCCCTGAGCCGGCCTGAACCAAAGCTGAGAACGATTGAGTGTGGCCACCCACGCCCCCAACCACAGCAGTGGCACCGGGAGAAGCAGGAGGAGTAGAAATAGAAGTTGTTGTTACCGTCGTTGCAGTACTCCTCGTAGTGGTAGTAATGATTACCTAGCAATTGTAGTAGAAGTAACAGGAGTCGTCGTAGTAGGTCGTGTCGTCGTAGCGGTGTTTGTGTCTTGGATGTTGGATTTCAGCATTGAGTTTGATTTGGTGCTACTCCCACTTGGCGTCCAAGTCGGTGGCCCTGAGTCTGCCTGGTGTCCTTGAACCTAAGGGTCCAAGTACCTAATAATCATTCACTCTCCCAAATGTTGACCTAGATATCTACTATCCGCAACCAAAGTACTTCAGTATTGGGTCCTTTGGACCGTAAGGGTGAGAAGCCGTGCAGTTTCCGCGATTGTAACGGCACTAGATGCAATCAAGAGCTGCTTCTGTTTGCTATCGGGGTTTGCAGCTCAGTTAATTTGTGCCAGTGCCATTTCGCGTATCCTCATCGATCATTGTTATTGTCATCTTCGCCATTGCAACACCAGCGTCACCATAGCTAGCATTCTCGCCTCATGCGTCTTTACCACCCCTGCCTTCCTTTTGGTTTCTATTGTAGCCATCCTCATCCTCAACAAACCCTAAGCCCTAAACCCTAAACCAGATGTGAAGGTGGGGCAGAAGGACATGGACTTCGTGCCATCCGGACGTTTCGAGGCACTGCAGGATCTAAGGAAGATAGAACTGCCACGGAGGTTAGTGATACTGTTGGTGATATAAATCCTGCATTACCTTCAGGACCCTAAACTGTGGGAATTATGGTTTATTCCATATTATGGGTACTGCAAGATTTTATATCATCAACCGTAGTATTTTGGGACGGCAGTTTCCAGATTAAGGTCTCGTTTTCGGGTTGCAGGTTTGCCATGGTAGGGTTTCAATTGGTGAAACCTCGGCTTCGTGTCGCATCACGTAATATAGGGGCCTTGATAGTTAGAATAGGGTTTTGGGGTATATTACTCTATAATTATAATAAGGAGCCCCCAAAGCCCTAATATAATTACTAAGGCCCCTACATTACCGCTTCTTGTGTCGTATTGGCTGTCAGTATACTTGCAAGGCTGCTTCGAATGATTAGTGTTGATCTTGCACTTGAACCCGTTGAGCACCGTTGACCCACCCTACAAGGTAGTGGATTACATGCTTCGGCCCAAAAGTACCTCTACAGGGAGTGCTTTCAGGCCTAAGAAGACGCTACATGAATGCATGGACCCTTTTGGGCCAAAGGTCTAGAGACGGTGTCCGGCAGCTCGCACTAAACCCTACACCCTAAACCCTAAACTACCTAAACCCAACACTAAACCCTACACCCCTAAGCCGTTCAGGTGGTGTTCAGCAGCACGCCGGTGTCTCTGAAAGCAGGCCATAGGGTCCCTTGTAGGGGTCCTTTGTGGAAGTGTGCCGTACTATATTGGGGACTCAAACAGGGACCCTAATTTAGAGAACGACCCATATAGTACGGCACCCTTATAAAGAGGACCCTAAAAGGATCTCAATTTAGAGGATCTCTAAAGGGCACTGTACCGAAGCTTGGGAGTCGACCGTGGACCCCCAAATTGAGGGTTTGGGGCTTAGGGCGTGGGGATTAGGGTCTCGGGTTCTAAACCTTAAACCCGAATTCGGCCCCCAAGCCCTAGCTAGATAGACTCCGATAACTCCAAATCAGACTCCTGAAGTTTCCTAGTGTAGGAACTTATTAAGAACCCTGGCCCTACTGCTGATGACATAAATCCTGCATGACCTTATAAGGACTCTAAACTATGGGAATTACGGTATATTCCTTATCATGGGTAATGCAGGATTTATATCATCAGCCGTATAACGCAGACATGCTCGGATCCCTAAACCCTAAAGATCCAGGGTTTATTAATCGGTCTCCTCTAACTGACTGGCTCTGCTTCGAAGGTTGGAGGACTTACTTGGAAGATCATGGGATTTAGCAAGTAGGGTTATAAGTACCTTAGTTGGGGTTATAAGTAATTATAAGTATAGTTACCTTAGTTATAACCTAGTTACTAAGTCCCATGATCCTTTAAGTAGTGGGGTTAAGCTTTTGTTAAATCCGCAAGCCGACTCGTGGCGTTCACAGCTGTTGGAGTTTAGGTCTTCGGTTCTGGGGGGTTTAGGGTGTAAGGCGGCTCAGGGTTTCTGGCTTAGGGTTTAAGGTTTTGGGTTTGGGGTTTCGAGTTTCGGTTTAGGGCTTGGGTTGAGAGTTTCGAATTTCGGTTTTGGGGTTGATCCTTTAGGGCTTAGGTTCTCGGCTTTAGGGTTTAAGCTCGCTCTAGGGCCTATAGGTTTTAGGTGTTGCATGACATTTTAGGCGCTTGCTTTTCCTTTTCTTTTTCGGGTCTTGCGCAGGCTGGCTTTCATGCTGCCTAGTTGAGTAGGTTTGCACGACTTCAGACGCAGTTCGTAGTCGGCCGAAAATCGACTGCCGCTGGCTCATGAACCGTAGATTTACGACTGAATCCCTATTTCCTCCCACTTCCTAAACCCTAAACCCCGAAACCCCAAGACCCTAAACCCGAAACCCTAAACCCTTCTGACATCCAGATGACAGGCGACTTTTTGGTCACATCGTACCCAGAGCTCTCAGAGATTTGGGTCAGTCGGGTGCCCCAGCCACTTGTTCCAGCTGCAACCATATGCATGTTGTGATATCTGGCATTTTTTGAGCTGGGGGGATAATACAGATTCATAGATAGATAGCCAAATAGAAAGATGGACCGGTACTACATTAATCTATAGTACTATAGTATAAGGGGATATCCATCTATGAAGTTTATCCAGGCGTTTCTCCGGGGTCGCGGTGTGCGGTAGGGCTCTGCCGACCCGTAAGGCGTCCTTCATGATTGCGGTTGCTTCCAGTTTCCATGCAGACGAGGCTCAACATACGAGACATTCGACCAGTGTTGCATGGATGGAAACCCTAAACCCTAAACCCTAAACCCGAAAACATCTGAGCAAAGAAACGAAGAAGTAAGTATACGCAACACACCCTGGCCCGAGCCAGGGTTTGGGCTTAGCTTACCCTAAGGGTCCAAGTGCCCAAATAGCCAAATAGTAGGGTTTCAAGGTCCAAAATCCATTCAGAGTATGGATTTGGGACCTAAAACCTTACTATTTGGGTACCGGGGGGTTAGGTAGGGCTTAGGATTTAGGGTTTTCGTGCTAAGACACTTGCGAGTTCATGGCTGCTCGATGTGGATGCAATCTACTATCCGAGCGAAGCCGAAAACCGATGTTTGAAGGGTGCAAAGCTGCCCTGTAACCCCTAATCGCCCTCATATAGGGGCCATAACTAGAATAAGGTTTTGGGGCTCCTCATTATAATTATGGTATAATATACCCCCAAACCCTGTTCTAATTATTAAGGCCGATACACCCGAAACCCTTATTGTAGCCCTTATAGAACCCTTTAAGGACCCCTTTACAAACCCTCTTCTAATTATGAAGGCCCCTTTTCTTTTCATCCCTAACTCTCCCTTCAGGTAAGCACTCGGTCATCTACGAGGATGAAGGCGGATCACCGGCCTGGGGCGGTTTAGGGTTTAGGGTTTGGGGTTTAGGGTTTAGGGTTTAGGGTTTGGGGTTTGGGGTTTAGGGTTTAGGGTGGGGGTAGCAGACCCGAGAACTTACCACCTGCCGCCAAGTTCGGATGTAGGCTGCATGGCTAAGGAAGGCCCCTTCCCACCCTAAACCCTAAACTTTAAACCCTAAACCCTACCCCGTAATACACTGTGTTGGTTGGTTTTAGTTGTGTCGTTTGTTCGTTTGTTTGTTTGGTTATTTGTAAAACCCTGGGTTCCGGGGTACTAGCCACCAACCCCCTTTAACCGCACACGAAGAAATGCTTCCCCTAAACGCGAGACCCTTCCGCCCCTAAACCCCGAACCCTAAATTCTTAAACCCTGAATTTCTTGAGTTGTTTTAGAAACCTTGTGTAAATACCGTATGAGACCCTATCAAGCCATAAACCCCCCTAAACCCTAAACCCTAAACCCTAAACTGATGATGTACGCAGGTCAACATCCTCTGGGAGTTCGATCGCAGGCACATGTCCAATAAACTTACGCCCCGGGAAGTCCCCTAAACCCTGAGCCGTAAACCCTCCAGGGTTTCGGGTTTGCGGTTTGGGTTTTAGGGTTTAGGGTTTAGGGTTTAGGGTTTAGGGTTTTAGGGTTTAGGGTCTAGGGTTGTTTAGTTTTTGGGGTTGAGGGTTTAGGGTCTGGGGCTTCGTGTGGCGGCTTTGGAGGCTTCTCGTCCATCATAGGGAGGGTTTAGGGTTTAGGTCTTAGAGCTTATAGAAGGGTTTCAGACTTTTAAGTTTGGAGGGTTTGGGGTTTAGGTATTTTACGGGCTCGGGAATAGAATCTTAAGGAGAGCGAAGATCCTAATAGCAAGGTGAGCTACTTTGGTGTGAGAGTCACCTCATCCTTGTCATCTCGGAGAAGGCAAAGACATAGCCACAAAAGGGCCATGGTAGTCACAGTCACAACCGTGGTTGCAGCAATGGCACTGCTACTTGTGAATGGTTGTGCCTTGTGGTAGATGGGCATAAGCCATCGTCAATACAATGAGCTAACTGCTTTTAAGCGAACGCCAGACTGGCCATGGTGCTGTGGCGGTGGTGGTGGTGGTGGTGGTGGTGGTATGTGGTGGTGGTAGTCATTGAAGCAGCAGCAATAGCAGTGGATGAAGACTGACGGAGGGAGGTGCCATGATGACCACTGTTACTACTTGTACGGATGTTGCTGCGCACAAGCAATCAATCCTGCTCCGATGCCCACAGAAGCGAGAAACTTGTGTTTTGGCGATCGCAACGACTGCACGTGGGTGGTTTCCCTCTCAACCGTAACCGAAACCATGAACCCTAAACCCGTAAACCCTAAAACCATGAACTACTACTTCTGGCTTTGATGTTGAGGTCTCTCGATCGCTGCTAGGCAGTTCAGCCAACAGAAGCTTTGGTATCGAGGACTCCTAGCCGGAACACCATTGGGAAAGCCAGCCTAAAGCCTAAACCCAAATAAACCCAAAGCCCTAAACCCAAACAAGTCCCACTTAAAACAACAAAAACGAAACAAAAGCCCCACTTAAAAAAATAAAAACAACACCTACACTCTAAACCGTTTTGCGCTGGATTTGTTGCCGCAGCTCGCAAGAGTGAGTCGATTCTAACATCCAGTGCCCTAAACCCTGACACCACAAGCTCGGGTCCATGGCATTTAGGGTGTAGGGTTTAGGGTTTAGGGTTTTGGGACTGGGTTTAGGGTTTTGGGTTTTGGGACTGGGTTTAGTGTTTACGGTTATGGCTTGTTAGGACATTTCTGAGTTTACACATGTGTGGACACCATGCGCCTCCTCGGATCGATGCAGTTTCCACATACTCATGAATGTTCGCTGCTTTGTGTGTATGGCGGCGAACTAGTCTTTTGTTGAATCGCTTTCGGTTTTAACACTTTTTGAGGCGACGGTGTCTGCGGTAATAATATAGGAGGCTTCATAATTAGAATAGGATTTGTGGGTATGTTATACCATAATAAGTATATAATAAGGAGCCCCCAAAACCCTATTCTAATTATGACGGCCCCTACATTGGATAACAGTCCGGGCCTCCGGTATGTCTTGCTAGGCACGACAACATGAGCCTTACAGGAAAGCGAGGCTGGCGCTGACACAGAATACCGTCAGAGCCCAAAGCCCGGTTTAGGGTTTAGGGTTTAGGGTGTAGGGTTTCCAAGCTCTACCATAATCCGATTCCCATGACGGAAAGCGGGACATGAACATGGAACTGGTGCATCACAGGAGGAGATGTGCCGACACTTTCTACCAATCATGAGGCGCAGATGGACAGATTGTGCGAAGAGAATCTCGTGTTTAATGGGGCTCTTGTGATTCAGCAACAGTCGGAAAGCCTAAGCCATTCTACCTGTAGCCTCCATTGTACTTTTTTCGGTTTTAACCGTTTTGTTAGGAACCTAAAAGGGGACCCCCAAAAGGAACTACAATGGAGACTATAGGTAAA
>CAJNDV010037429.1:895-13395 GCA_905221635.1 Symbiodinium sp. CCMP2456 | reverse complement strand
AATTTAGAAAACTGTTCAAGGGTAAGTGGTGATTTATTTCTAAGTCAAACCAAAGCGCTCCTGCATCTGGTCAGATCCGGGATTGCAAATGCGCCTCTCGCAACATGCCCTGGACTACATGACGCAGGCGCCCTGCGTAGCGGGTGGAGACTTGTAATTAAGAAGAGTGGAGGAATTTAGGGTTCAGGGTTTAGGGCTTGTAGGGCTTAAAGGTAGGGGCCCCATACCCTCATACTACGGTTGATGATATAAACCCTGCATTACCCATAATAAGAAATCTACTTTAATGCCCGTAGTCTAAGGTCCTTCATGGTAATGCAGGATTTATACCATTCACTAGATGGTACATGAACCTAAACCGTATACCCTAAGCTCTAAACCCTATACCTTAAACCCTAAATCCTAAACCCACCCTTTGCGTGAAGTTCAGGGGTCTGTTTGTGCGAGTCTCAGCGGCTTCGGGTTAATAGGGGCCAACATAATTACCAAGACTAGTTGCAGAGTTCCTTATTACAAGTATAGTATATTGGGCCTTGAAACCCTAGATCATAATAATTAGTTCAAGCATAAAGATGTCTTGTGAAGAATCACCCGATCTGTACCTAAAGACTCCAATTAAGCAACATACTCCAAGTCTCAGCTACCTTCGGTCCCGTGTTGTTGTTCAAGGTGCAGTTCGGTCGGAGAAAGGTGAATGTTACGTATGTGTTTGAGGTGTAATTCCTTTCGTAAGAGGCTCATCGCACTTCTTAAGTGATCCCTCAGGGTCCATGTACCGATAATCTAGTATGTACTCCCCAAAAAGAAGTTATGAAGACCCAAGAAATAGGTTCTCAGAGGTCCCAGCGAAAGGACTTGGGTTCAAGGTGGAAGTTCCGCCTGCTGGACCAAACCCTGCGACACCCATAAGAAGGAATGTTTGCATAATGCAGCGTTGGGTCCTTAAGCAAACCCTAAACCCTAAACCCTATGGCAAATTGTAAGGAAAAACCCTAAACCTTGAACCTTAAACGAGAGAGAGTGAGCACCGGGTCTTGCTCTTGCCTTGTTCGAGTTCAGAGCTACCTCGTGCTTTTGTAAGTAGATGGACCATGGGAGTCGCAAGCGTGCAGCTGTCTCTCCGAGATGGCTGCTGCACACCCTAAACCCCAGACCCTACACCGACGGTTTAGGGTTTAGGGTTTAGGGGTTTAGGGTTTAGGGTTTAGGGTTTAGGGTTTATAATAGGGTTACACCCTTCACCCTCCAACATGTGTGGGCCTTCTAACCCGCATGTTGGCTTCCCGACAAGCAGAGAAAATCAGACTACGCAACCGTTCTCTGCGGGGAATGGTGATCCCAACAGGGTTGAGGGTTTACAGTTTAGGGTAAAATTTAAAGGTTGAGGGTTTATTATTGTATTTCATGTCCTCCATGAAACTTAGCAAGAAACCCCAAGGATCCAAGTACCTAATAATACTCATATACTCTCCCAAAAATTAAGCCAAATAGCTACTACCCGCAACCAAAGTACATGATTATTGGGTCCTTTGGACCCTTAGAACCCTAAACTCTAAACGGCCCTAAACCCTAAAACCCTAAACCCTGAAACCCTAAAGCCCTAAACCCTAAAACCCTATAACCCCAAAAACCCGAAACCCTAAACCGTAAAACCCTAAACCCTAAAACCCTCAACCCCTAAAACCTAGACCCTAAACCCTAACCCTAAACCCTAAAAGCCGAAACCCTAAAACCCGAAAGCCTAAAACCCCGGCCTGCAGGAGCTCTTACCCAAAGTGTTGAAGCTCCTCGGCCTTCAACACCTGGGTGGTTGTCAAAATTAGGGTCCCTTTTTGGGTCCGTATTATAATACGGCACCTATTATTTAGGGTACCCCAAAAGGGACCATAATTTTGACAACTACCCAATCTGCTTTTCCGCCTTCCCTTACCCTGAGGGTCCATGTACAGGGTTTAGGGGTTAGGGTTTTGGGGTACAGGGTTTAGGGGTTAGGGTTTAGGGTTTAGGGTTACCCTGAGGGTCCATGTACCCAAATACTATAATGTACGTTTACGGATTCCTTTAAAGGGGTGCTTTAAGGGTTCTATGAGGGTACCATAGGGGTTTAGGGTTTGGGGTTTGAGGGTCCATGTACCCAAATAGTATATACATATATACATTGGCCCCAAAGTACTGATATAGGGACTGCTTTAAGGCCAAAGTATATCTATTTGGGTCTATTTGGGTACATGGACCCTTAGGGTTAGTGATTCCTTTAATTGCTTGTTAGGGTTCCTTTATGAGTTGCTTTCAATAAAGATCTACTTTTCGTTCGGGGGTTTCAGGTTTATGGGCTAGGGATGTACCTATGTAGACCATACTTGTGTTAAGTCCTTAGAAAGAGTACTTCTACGTGAATGTGCCCACTCTATGGGCACATAGGCCCATGGGATTCGAAGTCTGGCGCGGTGGCACGGGGAGGTCCTAATCGAGGTCCTTTTGACAAATTTTGGGTCATCTTCGAAGAATTACTTGTGCTGTGGCATACCCAACGTAAAGTGCGAACGGTCCTAAATTTTTACTGGACTCATAAGTATAGAAGCCTCAATAGTTACCTACAGGGGCGTTCCTTAATAAAATAATACTATAAAGGCGCCCAAAACCCCATTCTAATTATTTTGGCCCCTAAACCCTCAACCCTTATAGTAGCCCTTTAAGAACCCCCAAACCCTGTTCTTCTCTTTAGGCCCCTACATTACCCATCCGAATGCTTCGGGTTTGCTGACTTATATAGCCAGCTTCTTTGGAGACTCATGCCCGGAAGTAGCCACAATGTGTAAATACAGAAGCCGGAGTAAATACCCATATTAAAGGGTTTAGGGTTTATAGGAATTTATAGGGTTTAAATATCCTTCAGGTTCCCTAATGCTATGCTCCAATACTCTAACTGCTGGATAGTCGGGGAGTGGCATGCGTTGTACGCTGGAAGCATGTACTTTCACTTCGGCGGCACTGGCATGACACCAGATCTATACCCTCCCGGAAGCTGTACATTCCTAACTACCTGAAAGCCCTGTGCAGTTAACCCTCGAACCAAAGGCCTACTTAAGCCCTGAAGCCCTAGACCCTAAACCCTAAACCCTAAATCCTAAACCCTAAACCCTAAACCCGAAACTCTAAACCCAAAGGCCAAAGGCCTAAGGACCCCAGATCCCCCGAGCCCTACTCCCTACAAGCCCTTGAATTTACTGAGCCGCAGTTCCTTGCCCTCAACCCCAAACGCTGAAACCCTAAAGCCTGAGAACCTTAAACGGGGTTGGGTTCAGGGCTTAGGAACCCTAAAAGCTTTAAAACCCCCAAAGCCCTAAAGCTCTGAAGGTGATACAAAAAACAAGACATGCTACAAGGAGTCTTTCCGATGTGGAGCTCAGCAAGGTCGCGAGCGGCACGTACAGCAACATCGACTACCGAAGCTTTGAAGCAGGGTTTTGCTCTGGTCTAAACAAGTTTCAGGGGACTTAGTAACCAGTGATATCAAGAAGGCAACTACACGGATAAGTACCTATAACTTATAACCCGAATTAAGTGTCCTGGTAGGGAATAGGATTTCGAGCGTGTTCTTTTGGAGTTTCGGCGAGTTTCGGGGGTTTAAGGTCCCCTTAAAGCTTAAGTTAGCCCCCGCTTTTTGAAGACTTCCTTGGAAGGCTCTCACAGAGATTTCTTTAGGGTGTTCCGAGCTTTATGGTGTAGATTCGGGTTTAGGGTTTGGGGTGTTCCGAGCTTTATGGTTTAGATTTGGGTTTAGGGTTTAGGGTGTAGGGTGTTCCGAGACTATGGATTTTCTAAGCTTTAGGGTTGAATGTGCTCGAGAGGGCATTCTGGCCGGGGGGATCCGAGCTGATCGTGCTTGTAATGCGGGCTCAGAACACGACGATTCTTTCGGTTTAGGGGTTTAGGGGTTTAGAGTTCGAGTTTCCAGTCTCTTCATACGACAATGTACCCCCCATAATCTACCCAGAACCCCATTGTGATTAAGATAGGGGTTTTCATGATTAGAATAGGGTTGTGGGGCCCATCATACGATAATTACTATAAGGAACCCTCCAAATAATATTGGTACTTACTTAGGCCCCTATACATTAGTTTAGCCACGAATAAAGCCATGGAAGCTCTATAGAACTCAGAAGGATGCCCTTTCAGACCCCACAAGGACCGTCCAACCGAAAAAAGGGGCCTGAACAATTACCTAAACTCTTTTGGGGGCTTCTTCTTACCCTAAGGGTCCAAGTACCTAATAATCATATACTCTTCCAAATACAAACCTAGAAAACTACCATCCACAACCCAAGTACCTTATTATTGTGTCCTTTGGACCCTTAGGGTTATAATTATAGTATAAAGGGCCCCAAAACCCTATTCTAATCATTAAGGCCCCTACATTACAGCAACCCTACAAAAGGCCAGCTGCAGTACGTGAGCCGCGCAGCAAGTCGGAACCTAGACTAGACCCTAAACCGGCCAGCAGCCTGAAAACCTGAACCAGGCGAAAAGCATAGGTTAACCCTAAGCCCTAAACCCCTAAACGCTACACCCTAAAAGGGTTAAGGGTTCAAGGTTTCTGGGTTCCGGGTTCCCGGACTTCAATGTTGAGGCCTCTTAGACCGAAAACCCCAACCCTAGACCCTAAACCCGAAACCCTAAACCCTAGGCTCTAGACCCTAATCCCTAAACCCAGGCCTAAACCCTAATCCCTAAAGCCTAACTCCTAAACCCTACTCCCTACACCCGAAACCCTAGACCCTGAACCCTGATCCCTAAACCCTAAACCCGAGACCCTGAACCCTCAACCCTAGACCCCTGAACCGTAAAACCAAGACCAACCCCGAGGAGTTTGGAATGTAAAGATCAACGAAATCGGCGTCAGCAAGCCAGGCACATGGGAGAAGAATGAGCATGGGGACTCCAATATCCCTTAATTACGGAATATACCTTAAATCCTTTGAGGGATCCTACTAAAATTTAAGGTATATTCCTTGATTAAGGGATATTGGAATCTCTGGGATTGCCGACTCCATAGCGCAATCTCCTCAACCCTACACCCTTTTTGTCGCCTTGTCAGTGCCTTCATCCCGAAACCCTAAACCCTAAAACCTAAACCAAAACCCTAAACCCTGGCCTCATGGGCTTTAGGGACTAAGGCTGGGGTTGGCTTCAGATTCATGAGTGTCCTCGTGCCTCTTGTGTTCATCTTCAGAGGGCTCTCCAGATCCTCAGCATCGTTACCACGGTCATCAAAGACACGATAGAGGTAGATAGATAATATTGATATATACATGGGTAGTTATCAAAAGTATCTCCGCCACCTGGGTGGTCGTCAAAATTATGGTCCCTTTTGGGGTACCCTAAATAATAGGTGCCGTACTATAATAAGGACCCAAAAAGGGACCATAAGTTTGACAACCACCCACATATGTGTACGTGGATGTAGAAGTTTGGGGTTTGTATACCCTAGAATTCAAACTTGAAGCTTCCTTGTCCGTGTGTTTCGGAGAAGCAAGGTTCAGCAAGATTGTCTTAAATTTTGGAACATACGGTTGATTATATAAGTCCTGCATTACCCATAATAAGGACTATACCATAATTCCCAAAGTTTAGGGTCCTGAGGGTAATGCAGGATTTATATCATCAACAGGATGACTCCTTCAAACAAATGACACAAGCAACGCCAGGAAACGCATCTGAAGCCCTTACAAAACAGGTCTGAGTCTCGAAACCTCTTTCCTCCTGGATTCTCCTTTGTGCCTGTGCCCCGAAGACTTGGAAGCCGACTGAACTGACTAGAGCGCAAGCTGAAATTGATTGTTATACCATTCAGCAACACGGTTTAGGGTTTGGGGTTTAGGAGGCCCTGAAGCCTAAACTCTAAGCCCCAGAGGCCCTAGGCTCTAAACTACACGCTCGAGGTCCTCAGCCCGAACCCCTGAAACCGAACCCCCAGACCCTAAGCATGACATTCCACGCCCGAGAAACCAAAGACAGAATCCAAAAAGGATTGAGAGCCTGACAGGCATGACATTCCACAGCCCTTCGGGGATCGAGCTGTGCTTGAAAGGAATCACAGCTAATGTCTCTTCTGCGGCTGGGACTTTCAAAGAGGTTTAGGGTTCAGGGTTCAGGGCTGCGGGATCTGAACTGACTTAGTAACAGGGTAGTTATCTGAATTAGCGTGCCTTTGAGTGTCTTTTTTTATGAGGCTGTTGTACTATCTTCGGAACCTCAAGAGGGATCCTACTTTAGAGAACAACAGTATCCTCACAAACACAAACCCTGTTGATATTGCAGTGAACGCCAGATAGTTTGAACATGGATTTAGGATGATTAGTGCGGGGAGTCCCTATGCTTTACCTTAAGGGCAGGAGGATAGCCATGTTCCAACTTTCTGGCTTCTACTTTATGGAGGCCAAGTATGATGAGGGTATTCGGGTCGAAGCTTTAGGTGGCAAGGTGTTCGCTTCAGGCTTTTAGCCCCTAGACCCTGAACCCTTAACCCTGAACCCTGAACCCTGAACCCGAAACCCTAAACCCTGAACCCTAAACCCTAAACCCTAAACCCTCTCAACCCAAAGCCCAACCCTAAACCGAGGGTTTTGGGGCCCAGCTGCAGGGTTTAGGGCGTAGAGCTGAGCAGCACAGCATCAGGCACGAACTTTCACTATGGGTAACAAAGGGGCCTTAATGATTAGAATCGGGTTTTGAGGTATATTATACTCTAAATGTTTAATATGGAGCCCCCCAAAACCATATTCTAAATTGTCAAGGGCCCTACGTTAGTTTTCTTAAATTAGCGTCCCTTTTAGGCTCTTTGTTTAAAGGGCCGCGCACCTGCCAAAACCCTTGTAGGACCTCTGTTGAAATCCTTAAAACACTCTGTACTATGCAAATCCTCAAAGGATTTTGAATAAAGGAACCTGAACGCCTCCCCACCGATAAAGCGTCAAACCTTAAAACCCTCAACCGTCACAAGGGTACTAACGGGGCTCTGCGTCTGCAAAATTTTTCCATGGCATTTACCCATGATCCCGAAGCACGAAACCGTAAGGTGGTGGGTCACACTGGGGTTCGTTCAAACCATAGCTCCCCCCAAACAAACCCCAGTGAGTTGGGTATGGGGTTAAGAGGCCTAACTGCGCTATGTCCGGAGTTTAGGGTGCAGGAGTCCAGGGTTTATGCTTCAGGATGATAGGGTACAGTTTTTTTGGCGTTGAGGTTTAGTTCTTCTGAGCTTTAGCATCTAAAGTCTAGAATGTATTCCAACTGTCGCTCGCAACCTTGACTGTAGGGTTTTGGGGTTTTCAGACTTCAGGATTTAAAGGTTGTGTTTTTGTTGTGGTTTAGCATGGAGACTGACTAGGATGTAAGTTCCACCTCGTGCTGCTGCACTGGTACAAATCTACATGATTCGTACATGGACGGATACATTACATACCTACACACTCGTCGCACAGCCCCCTTTCAACAAATGGCACACAAGCACATAACAACATAAATACATCAGACATAATACACAAATATCAGTAACATCAACAGTATTACTGACGATGGTCGCAGAAACAACAACAAGAACACTACGTAATCTAACTGCAGATTCACGACAGACATCTGGGGGTTTCCGAAAATAGGGGACCCTAATATAGCACCCTAAATACTAGGCTCCTTATTATATGCCCCCAAATAAGGTACCCCCCCTATTTTCGGAAACCCCCAGTTGATCCTACTACCCTAAACCCTAAACCCTAAACCCTAAACCCTATTTTCGGAAACCCCTATTTGATCCTCAGATGCCAGGCCTGGTTTGCTCGCTGGTTGTTCCTGACCGATGCTGGCAGGGTGAATGCAGCTTGGCACCCTTATAAAGAGGACCCTAAAAGGGACCCTGATGTAGAGAACTACCCAAATCCGAACATGAGGCAGTCCTTTAGCGGTTTCCGGTAGCGCTTTCTTTCCTTGATGTCAGAGCACTGAGAGCAGCCGAGGTGGTGGTTCCTGTGCTGTGGCAGCAAGCAAGGATCCTATGGAGGTAACAAAGGGGATGAAATATTTTCCGATACTACAGTTGATGATATAAATCCTGCATTACATGTACCCTTAGTAAGACATGTACCATGATTCCCGTAGGTTTGTCCTCAAGGTCATGCAGGATTTTTATCATCAGCCGTATTTACTATTCGGGGGGTTCCTTGTTATGACTATAGTATAGTATGCCACCCAAAACCGCCCAATTTTTTAGGTTCCTACATTGCCCATAAAGCCGTTCAATCGGTCGGGCTAGGACAGCCGAATCTTCAAACTCACCCAAAATTGTTCCCATGAGAGTTGAAACTCTGTACCCAGTTCAAGTTCTAAGCCACAAAACCCGACCCCTTCAACCTGACAATTCGGATCCTAATCTCAAGCCAATAGGGGTTTACATGAACCTTTGGCTGCAAGTAAAATTTAGGGCTTACGGTCTTAGGGTTTAGCGTTCAGGGCCTCCGGTTTTGGATTTGGGGATTGCATTGATTTAAGGCTTTGTTTCTCCCTAGAGGGGAGTGCTACCGGCGTTCAAACTGCAATGAGATGTGATGTTCTACGGGCTCCCAGCCGGGCCAGAACGGCAACCCTCAAGCCAAGCTTTTCTACAGACCAACATACTGGGATGCTTGTTACAGCTCTGACAGAGTTTTGGGTAACATACCTAAACCCTTAAATCCTAAACCCTAACATGGCTTGTGTTGGAGGGTTTCAGGTTGAGGCTTAGGTCGTCATCTTCCGACGAGAACCTTAGCAACATCCGGCTTGTCTAGGGTTTAGGGTTTAGGGTTTAGGGTTTAGGGTTTAGCATTGTGGGGAAGAGCAGTCCTCAAGTTCTTGCTCCTGACACTTCCCATAGTCTAAGGTTAGAAGTATGGCCCCCTAATATGGACCCTTAGGCCCTAGCCTTAGGGCCTTTCTAGGGACCCTTAAGGGTACATTTAGGGTATATAGTAGGTGTATAAGGATTCCAGGGTTAAGGGCCCATACTAAGGGCCCATGGTTTCAACCTTAGACATAGGAATGCTTACTTGGCTGAGCAGCTGCTGGTTACATGGCCCACAAGCGGCAGAGACACGGGCAGCGTAGGTGATCAAGGGACTGAGCGACGGTAGGGACATTAAGAGAAAATAGCAAGGGCATGTCCAATAGATGATCTATATATGGGTAGTTCTCTAAGTTAGGGTCCCTGTTTAGGTCTCCAAGATGGCCTTGCACCCTCATAACAAGGACCCGAAAATGGACCCTAACTTAGCGAACTGCCCATATGTACCCCTGAACCCTAGACAGTTACTATGCTCCTAGGTAGTAGTAGGAAGACCTCTTAAAGGAGATCCTTCCGAACCTCACTTCTGGCTCTCTTGAAGAGGACCTTACTGAGAGGGTCTATATCCCGAAGGGTCCCCCTAATCCTAACTCCCACGCAAACCCTAAACCATAAATCCTTAACCCTTAACTGTTACTATGCTCAGTCCTGCAAGGATGGACAGGTCTGTGCATCCATCGAGTTGCACACAAGAAAGGGTCAGCCAAAGGCGGGCTGTCCCAAAACCCTAGATGCTAAACCCTGAACCCTTAACCCTAAACCCTAAACCCTAAATCCTAAACTGTTTGGGGTGGTTTTTGCATTTGGGGCTTAGCCGGGCTCTGGGCTTTGATTTAAGTGCTTTTTAGAGTTTAGGGGCTTTCTAGGGTTTCGGGAGGGTTTAGGGTTGGGGGTTGCCGGTTAAGTCTCGAGGGTTGACATTGAAGTTTTCACACTGCTTAAAGACTCTAAAACCCTAAACCCTAACTGTCATGCATGTCATTTCAAGATGCTTTGTTTGTGAATCCGCGGCCTGATATCGAAGCGCCGCGGCTGTCGGCACTCTTGCCGTTCGTGGGATTCTGAGCTTTTCGAACATATATAATATATACACACACAAAATGAAACCTAGATCCTAAACTCTGGACCCTAACCAGAAATGTGCGTTTTCCGTAGCTCTCAGAAACACCAAGAAGTGCAGCACAACAAAGATGCAAGCTCTGAAGTTTTTGTTTCAGAGTTTCGGGGTTTAGAGTTTAGAGGCAGAGTTCCAGGGCAGGACTTCGAGTGAGGGTTCATATTCTAGGGCGCTCTATGATCCCGGCAGGTTAGCATCAGCCTATGCGCTTCGCAGCCCTAAGCCCCTTGTACATCAAACCGCAAGGAATGAAAAAGCTGAATCCTAAATACGCCTCCCATACACCCTAAACCCATTGAGCCTTTCGTAATTTCTAAGAGCCCTCAACCTCTCAAACCCAAACCTTCAACAATCCTTCCTACTACTACTACTACTACTACTACTACTACTACTGCTACTGCGACTGTTACTGCCACTACCACTACCACAAGTGTTCTACCTACCACGACCACCACTTGCAGACTTAACCCTAAACCCTAAACCCCTAAACCCTAAACCCTAAACCCTAAACCCCTAAACCCTAAACCCTAACACCTAAACCCTAAACCCCCCATCCCACACCGTGAGCCCGCGCCAGATCAAAGTTGCCCAATTGGACGTTGACCTTCGGCTGGGGCCCGTCTCCTTCACCCACTCAAACCTTAACTGGGTGATGCCTCTCGGACCAAGAGGGCAGAGGATCCAGTTTATCAAACCTTAACTGGGTGATGCCTCTCGGACTAAAAAGGCAGAGTATCCAGGTTAAGGTTTAGTCAAACCTTAACTGGGTGATGCCTCTCGGACCAAGAAGGCAGTACTAAACATATTATAGGGGAAAAATATTTTTCCCCTATAATATGTTTAGTTCAAACCTTAATTGGGTGATGCTTCTCGGACCAAGAAGGCAGAGGATCCAGTTTAAGGTTTAGGGTTTCGAGTGAAGAGTCAAGACTTTAAGGCTGAAAAGATTAGGGTTGTATAATGGAGTTTACGGACTTAGGGCTTAGGGCTTGCAGTGAAGAGTGTAGAGCTATCGGACGGAGGGCTCAGGGTTTAGAATGACTAGAATGAAGAGTGTAGAGTTGAGAAGAGTGCAGAGTTTAGGTGTTTTGGTCTGGGACGTGGGAGTGTGGGGTTGTAGACCCTTGCAGGCAGGTTAGGCTGACAAGGAATTCTCGGTGTGGATTTTGAGAGCATGCTTCAGTACTTGCATTCTGCTTTGCTAGACATGATGGTAATACCGAGTGTCAGGTGTTACCAACAGTTTTGCAAACTGGTATTCGGCACCAAGTCGCACAGCAGTCCGAGCTAGAAAGAGCCTTTGCAGCCTCCTCCATGCTCACACATCTTGAACCGACTTCTATGATGTGACCAGGGGCAAATTCGCCAACAATGACAATTCTGAAAGTTCTCGTTGCCCGAAGGTCCCTCTTAAACCAGAACATCGCTTTTCAATTCTGTTGCCAAGGGTTTGCGTGCTTCATGTATACGGGGTAGTGAATGCTTCTGCAGGTCTGATCGAGACCGACAAATACAAATAGTACTTGCATGTCTCTGGTACTATCCTGCTGTACCAACGTGTGGTCCCGTTGTAACGTGCTTTCGTAGTATTCCATAGTGAAGTGGCATCGCACTGGTCAGCATCCCAATCCTCCCGTTAAAAGAGCTTCGGATGCATCGTTTAGTCGGGAGATCGGTGTTGACTGTGTTTCGAGTTTGCGTTTCTACAGGCTCGCAGTTCGGGTCGAAAGAGCTTAGGACTCCGGATCTAGGATTGACAGCAATGCGGTTTCTGGCGTGTGGAGAACAACAATGGATCTTTTCTTTGGGGGTGCATTTCACTCGGTGCATGGCGGTAGATAGATGATCTCGGAAACCTCTTTCACCGGAACTCTGCACTCCGAGTCGTGAGTGCAAAAGCTATAGTTACCCATAAGGAAGCCCCAAAATTTAATATCCCAAAATAGGGATTTGGGGCCATTCTACTATAGTTATAACCCTATTCTTCGAATTCCTAAACTCTAAACCCTAAACCCTAAACCCTAAACCCTAAACCCTAAACCCTAAACCCTATTCCTAGAATTGGAGCTCATTGTCGAGCTGTGCCCATGGGGTTTTGTCACGCTGGGGCTCCTTTCTTGCGAAACCTTTCGTGGAACTGTAGGTCAGGTTATAGTTTGGGGCTAGAAATACTTTTTAAGTATAGATACTTTATATACTTTTAACTTATAACCTTAGTTCCTAAGTCCCACTCCAAGTAGACCCGAAACCCTACACCCCAAACCCTAAACCCCTAAACCCTAAACCCCTAAACCCCTAAACCCTACACCCCAAACCCTAAACCCTAAACCCCTAAACCCTAAAGCCTACACCCTAAAGCCCCCCAATTACTACGAAGACTCAAGATCCTCTGACGGGCACAAAGCCGTGACGCTGCAGGAATGTCGGCGCCTGGCTTTTCCAGAGTCAGCTGGAGGATTTAGGGTCTCTACAGGGTTTTAGAGTTTAAGGTTTGGGGTTTAGTGTTTA
>CAJNDV010037428.1:0-16583 GCA_905221635.1 Symbiodinium sp. CCMP2456 | reverse complement strand
AATGCAGGATTTACATCATCAGCCGCAAGTCGCATGACCCTAAACCCTAAACCCTAAACCCTAAACCCTTTTAGTGGGAGTGGGGGATCCGTGGTCGGTGACTGCCCAAACGATCTGCCCAGAGGCCTCGAGCCTTTCTTACACCCGTTTTTTTTTGTTGGGGGGGGGTTAGGGTTTAGGGTTTAGGGTTTAGGGTTTAGGGTTTAGGGTTTAGGGGGTTAAGCTTTCTGGAACCCGAAGATCTTAGTTCCCCAATACCCAACCTGTAAGTTTTTTGGGCTCTTATAATATCATAGAAAATCTGAAAGTTTAACCTTTTGTTTCCCTTGCTTATTGGGGAAGTAAGGGAAAGCCCCGTATGAAGCCGTTAGTTATAGAATCTGCATAGGCCCGCGTGAAGCATTTGGTACATCTTCGTACTACACCCTAAAACCTAGCAACCCCTGACAATTGATCCCAGGAGGAGGTGAAGAAGTTCGACCCCTTCACTTTCGTCACGCTCAAGGAAGACAAAGACAGGCGCCAAGTGGGTGCTTAGGCTTTTGGGCCAGTGGTTAAGAGTTTAGGAGGGTTTGGGCTTTACGATCTAGGTTTAGGGTCCAGGACCCTAAACCCTAAAGGGTTTGGGGGCCATTCGGGAGAGAATCACTCCGGAATGGGGATCTCGCAGTTTCGTCAAGCGGTGTCGGAGATTTGGTAGCATCCTTCTGTAAGATTCCCTGCTATACTTCGAGTTTGGAGCCCTCCATGCAGCCTTTAATGTCCCACATCTGCGGCGGCTTCGGATGTGTATGAGGGTTTAGGGTTTAGGGTTTCAACTGAACGTGTTCCGCTTTTCTACGCTCTACATGGATGATGTTCGGCAGGGTACGACGATGTGGAGGACAGATTAGAACAGGCAGCCACGATGATCATGGAGCGTCTGTTTGGTAGCCTGCAGGGCTAAAACCCTAAACCCCAAACCCTAAACCGTAAACCGTTAAACCCGAAATCCTAAACCCTTAAACCGTTAACCCTAAACCCAAAACCCTAAACCCTAAACCCTAAACCGTTAAAGCTACAGATCCCCAATGCCTGAGGCCTGGAGCGCCTAAAACTGAACCCGAACACACCAGAACATTAAACTCAAAGCTGTGAGCCCCCAAAAAGCAAAACCCTAAAGCTCTAAGATCTTGAGCCCATATATATAGATATATGTATACATACCTTTACAGAAACGCTTATAAGAGACACCCATAGAATCATAACCCCGGTGGTATAATATAGGGGCCTAAACAACTACCTATACTATCTTGGGGGTTCGCTATACGTAGAATATACTCCCGGAACCCTTTTCTGATGATTGAGGCCCCGATGTTGCCCTAAACCCCTAACCCCTAAACCCTAAACCCTAAACCCTAAACCCTAAACCTTACAACCCTAAACCCTAAACCGCAGCAACCAAGAGGCCAGAGCACCAGCAGATCCTTTACCCGCGGCATGCAGTTCAGAACTCTGAAGGCTGGTTGGGCTCAACTTAGGAGCCCAATAGGTAAACTTTAAGCTTTTTTTGGTATATTAAACCCCTACTAAAAGACAAGTTTAAACTTTTTTTGGCCAGGGGATTGGGCTTAAAGGTCAAGTCGAAGGGCCGGATTTTGATTGAAGAGAGGGTTTAGGGTTTAGGGTTTAGGTTTCAGGGGTCAGGGTTTAGGGTTTAGGGCTTAGATTTAGGGTTTGGGTTTAGGGTTTAGGGTTTAGGGTTCAGGGTTCAGGGTTCAGGGTTTAGGGTTTAGGGTTAGGGTTTAGAGTTCAGGGTTTAGGGTTTAAGGTTTAAGGTTCAGGGTCTAGGGTTTAGGGTTTAGACTCGTGTTTAGGAAGGAATCAGGATTCACAGGGTTGTGGGTTTGGGAGATGAATTCCCAAACCAATCCGTTGTTGGACAGTTGCTGGTGGTTTGAAAGCGTTCTAACAGGTACCACTAGAGGGTTTAGGCTTAGTCAGGGTACCATACAAGGATAACCATACCGTTGAACAAATCACACACACACACACACCCTCTCCGTCCTCTCTCTCTGTGTCTCTCTCTCTCTCTCTCTCTTTCGCTCTCTGTATGTATATATATATATATACCTATACATGTATATATGTATCACTCTCTCTTTCTAACTCTTTCACTCTCTGGCTCTCTCTCTCTCTCTCTCCCATTCTCTCTTTATCGCAGTCTTCGTGTGTAAACCTGTTTTTTTACATGTGCGCACCCTAGTACGGTAACAGAAACATTGCGCTCTTTGATTAGCAAAACTCCAGCATGCACCTGCAGGAGTTGCAGGTCGTCCTGCCACACAGAACCCAGGCAGCCCTCACAGCTTGTTACTCTTCGGCAGCCCAACTGAAGCCTTCAAACTCTCTTGTACCCTAAACCCTAAACCCCAAAACTCTAAACCCTAGCTGTGTCGATAAATTTAACTCCGAACTCCTAAATTCTGAACCCTAAACGGTTGAATCCAGCCTGTTTGGAGCTCGAGAGCTTGCCCACCTCAAGCCATCCTAGGGCCACGCTTGAACGCCACGGTTCAGGATTGAGGGTTTAGGGTTTAGGGTTTAGGGTTCCCAAAACCCTTGAACCGTACACTCCAAACCGCTTTGGGAAATCCCTTTTGAGTTTTCGGTTGTGGTTTTGAGAGGGCCTATCTAACTAGACTCAGACCAAGCTGGTCGACGGCGGGCTATATGGGTAACAGGTATACTCATCATGTATACTCATCTGAATTTCCTCTGGCTGTTATCGTATTTATAGTATATGCCATCCGTTCTTACGTCTGTCATTGTCTGCAGTGTGATCATAACTAACTGATGTTACATGTCTAATGTGGAACCCCCCACGAATCATTCGACTACAGCTCTTCAGACCTCTTTGTGAGGTGGGAAGTGTCACAAAGATCCTCGGATGTTCAGCAGTTGTGCTGCTTGCTTTTTTGTTCTTCTGGGTTTAGGGTTAAGGGTTATGACAAGATAACTACACCCTAAACCCTAAACCCTAAACCCTAAACCCTAAACGCTAACCACCCCCCTAAACCCTGAGCTCTGAACCTTACACGGTGCTGAAGAGCCAAGGATCTGGTCATTAAGGACACAGACCTCTCCGTGTACAAGGGCGTGAAGCCCAATATCGAAGCTGGTCCAGTTTATGATGTCTTTGAGGGTTCTTAGCTCCTTTAAAAAGCTCTCTTGAGGGTTTCTAAGGGTCCTATACGGGTTGAGGGTTTCGGTAGGGGTTCCTTAAACAGGCTCTCTTGGGGAGTGTTTCGGCTTCTACTAGGGTTTAGGGTTAATTGTGGAGGTTCGGGTTTCGGGCCCCAAGGTTTTGGGAGTAGGATTAGTCCGAGTTCACCAGTGGATTTAAGCCGTAACCCCTAAGCCCTAAACCCCTAACTCTTAACCCTAGGACGTCGGAATTTGCCGTTTAGGATCTATTTCAAGATGAGAGTTCAGGTTTAAAGATGTAGGGTTTGGGGTTTCCGGTTTAGGGTTTAGGGTCTTGGGGCTTAGGGATCACCCCAAAACTGCCCCAAACCGAAAGCCCAAATCCCTTTTAGGTTCCTTCTAGATCCCTTTCAAAGGAGCCCTACCCGTCAAGGAACCCCATAACCCAAAGGGTCAAAAGTAACTATATGGTAGAATGTAGGGTTTCTATGTTAGGAATTGTTATTATGGTTTGGGAAAGTATCCCCCATAACAGTACCTAGGACCCTTTGGATAAGGAACCGCTAGTTTACAGGAACCCTAAGATTTGTCGCTTAAAAAGCGCGGCTCAGCCACCCAGGACTCTTACTCCGCCACTGGGCTGCACGGAGCATGAGTTTAGAGTTTAGGCTTTAGGGTTTAGGGTATTAGGGTATCAGTGTATTAGGGTATTAGGGTTTAGGGTATTAGGGTATCAGGGTACGTATTAGGGTATGGGTTTACTGGGCTTTGGAGTACCATACTTTAATACTTTTTTGGGGACCTGTTCCTTAAAGGAGCCATTGTGAAATAAAAGTCTATACTTTGTTCTCCCTCATTACTTCCAAACCCAGTTTAGGGTTTAGGGTTTGGGATTCATGGGGTTCCCTGCAGACTTCTTGCAGGGTTTAGGAGCTTAGGGTTTAGGGTTTAGGGTTAGGCGCTTAGGGTTGTTTATTTGTTCTAGGGTTCCCGCTTAGAGGCTTAGAGAACAATGGAAGAAACGAATCAGGTTTGTAAGGGGCTACTGAACACATACCCTAAACCCTAAACCCCTAAGCCCCAAACCCTAAACAAGATGATCCAGGGCCATGTGAAGAGCTCTACGAAGAGCAAGGGGTCTCTCCAGCCGCATTGCAGTTCCCTAACCCCTAAACCCTAAACCCTACCTGTCTTCCCTTTTAAAGTGGGAAGCCGTTTTTTCAGCCTGGGAAATGGGATTTGTGAGTGCTCCGGGTTTAGGGTTTTGGGGCTTAGAGAATTGTTGTTGCATCGTCAAGCCCTCATTGATGTAGAATTGTTGGGGAACCCGCTGTTACTGGAGAGGGGTGCAACGTGAAAGCCGGAATGTTGAGCAGAAGGCATTAGAGCTACTCTCCCTACCGCAACATCGGCAATTCAGGGCTAAATGATGCTGCTAATGGTTGCAGCCATCCAGGGATTTTAAGCCAGGGTTATGAACAAGGTAACTCCTGCACACTTTTGGTCTTAGTTGCGTCAAACCCCAATGAAGGTACTTTTAGGCCTATGCCTATCCTTACCGAGATCCCTGTTCCTCCCTAAGCGCTGTAGAACCCTTTTGGGTGCCTTAAAGAAACCTCTGGAGACACAAAGGAGCCCTAAACCCGATCCCCCAAGTGTAAGGGAACGGTTTAGGGTTTTGGGTGTAGGGGTTTTGGGTTGCGGCGTTTAGGGTTCAGGGGTTTTGAGTTTAGGGGCTTGGGGTTTAGGGTTCAGGGGTTTAGGGTTTAGGGGGTCAGGGGTTTGGGGTTTAGGGAGGAACCACCCTAAACCCTAAACCGGCATGTCTCGAGGCTTTCTTTGATAACATGAAGGCCAATGACACGGGACTCACTGCAATGCTCGTCGCTCGGAGAAAGATAAGGCACCAGGTGGAGTTCTCTAAGTTAATATATGGGCCTTAATAATTGCCTATGCTATTTCGGTGGTTCCTTACAATAATTACAGTATTATAATGGGCCCCGAAACCCTATTCTAAGGTGGAGTTCTCTAAATTAGTCTTGGTTGCATGGTCATCCTTCTTGGATCCAATAAGGAGCCCCAAGTAGTCTACGGAAGTTTGAACATTCCTCTCCCTAAATCCCACATCCCCCAACCCTACACCACCCTAAACCCTAAACCCTAAACCCTAAACCCTTTACACAAAGCCCTACACCGCTTATAACTTTAAGGCTGATGTCAGATTTTTTGCAACTCAGAGGATCCATCTATACTACCATGACTACCATTATGGAAGGGTTTAGGGTTTAGGGTTTAGGGGTTTAAGGTTTAGGGTTTAGGAGTTGAATAGGTCGCCAAAGTTTAGGGGTTTGGGGCTGGAAATACTGCCATTATGGAAGTGGGTCGTTAAGGGCCCTTCTTATTCGGGTTTCTGGAGCCAAATTCCATAATGGTAGTTGGTATGGACCCTCTTAGTAATAGAGTCTTGCAGCCCTTCTGTAAACGTTCCGACACCAAGCACTAATTCCTTGCAGTGTAAGTAGCTGGCGAAACGCATGTTAGGCTCTTCTTGGAAACTATCGAATCGCACCCTGAGCGGGATTATGTGCATTAATACAGGGGCCAAATAATTACCTATACTATTTTGGGGGGCTCCCTATAATAATTATGGTTTCATGGGCCCCACAACCCTTTTCTAATTATTCATGCCCCTACATTCTGTTATAATGGTTTTGTCTCGTTTGACAGGTTGAAGAACAGGCAAGCCTTGTTCCTTGGGCTTCAATGATCCGCCCAAACAGCAAGCCTTGTTTAGGCCCCTTAATAGGTCCTGCAGTGGTCCTGCACCCTAAACCCTGAAGGTTTAGGGTTTAGGGTTTAGGGTGCAGCCGAACGAATCTTTGGCAAGCTAAGCTAAACCCCCACAGAGGAAGGTGCCAGAGCCAACCACCGACCCTTCTGTATGCTATACTATATGCTGTACTACAGACTATACTATACAGTAAACCCATAAACACCAGGTGTGAAGAAACAACTAATAGCTTAATTCATACTGGGGAAGTCAAGCAGAACTAACCTGGAGGTGAAATGTAAAGAGAACCTTCAAACCTTACACGCCCTATCTAACCCCAGGAGAAAGAGAATGTCACCGATGTTTACTGCTGCGGTTTGGTCACGGACATCTGCACCTTGATTTAGTAGAGGGCCTTAATGATTACCTGTACTATTGCGGAGGACTCCTTACTATAGCTGTAGTATAATCTACCCCAAAAACCCTGTTAAAATTATTAAACCCTAAACCCTAAACCCTGTTGAAATTATTAAGGCCCTATATTCGTTTGTTGTGTGTAGCGGGTTTTGGGGCTTGAATGAGTCCGGCTGGTGTTGGGCTTCAGGAGTGTTGGCGGGCTTGGGAGCTGTATCAGGCTTTCGCAAGGTTTTGCATGGTTTTGCGTCTTTATAAGGGTCCGTATTTTGGGGTTTTTACAAGGTTTTGCATAGGGTCTGGGTCTTTATGAGGTTCCATATTTTGGGGTTTTTACACGGTGTTGCATGGGGTTTGCGTCTTTGTAAGGGTGTCATAGGTGTTTTGGGGTTTGCGGCTTCAGGATCTGAGTTTTGGGTTAAGGGCCTTGGCCCTAAGCCCCAAACCTCGAGATTTGGGGTTTAGGGCCCCTTAAGCCCTAAACCCTAAACCCTATACCCTAAACCCCAAACCCTAAACCCTAAACCGAACCCTGAGATTTGGGGGGGAGGTCAGGCCCCTGAACCAACACTTATAAGCTCCCACACCTTATCATTGCTAGCCAACCTCAGACGAGCAGAGAGTAATTAGAAGTTCCGAAACCCTACTATGCTCTAAACCCTAAACTCTAAAAGAAGTTCAACAACCCTAAACCCTAAACCCTAAACCCTAAACCCTAGAAGCCGAAGCCCAACCCCAATTCAGGCACTTTCAGCATAGCCTTCCAGGTCCCCTGATCGTCCAAGTAGGTGTTATAGGTACCCTAAACTAGAAACCCTAACCCCCAAACCCTAAACACCTAAACCCCCAAACCCCTAAACCCCCAAACCCTAAACCCTCTGAACCCTAAACCCCTAAACCCTAAACCCCTGAACCCCTAAACCCTAAACCCCTAAACCCCTAAACCCTGAACCCTAAAGCTTAAAAGGCCCTGGACATGAAACCCCTGAACCCTACACCCTGACCCCTGACCCTAGCTGGAGGATCAGCGGACTTTGTAAGTAAGTAAGGTTCAGGTTTAGGGTTCCGGGTTAAGGGTTTAGGGTCTAGGGGTTTGGGGTTTAGGGTTGTAATTCCCGTAATTGGGGTTATAAGCATATCTGTATAGTTACCTTATTCATAACCTTAGCTACTAAGTCCCATGATCCTTTAAGCCCGAAGCCCGTACAGATCCCCGAGAAAAATGAATTTAAGGAACCCTTTAAAGCTACTAAGCCCTATAATTCTTTTAAGTAAGCCCTAAACCCTCAAGCCTTGTAGAACCCTTATAGATCCCTTAAAGGATCCCTTTAAGGAACCCTAGTTACTAACCCTAAACCCTAAACCCAAAGCCCTAGACCCTAAACCCTAAACCCTAAACTTTAAGGAACCCTTTAAGGAACCCTGGTTACTAACCTTGATACCCCAAAGCCCTACACCGAAGGTGTGAAGTCCACCGCGCTTCATGGTGCTGAGGTTGGATTCAATGCAGCTGGGCTCTCACTGGCAGAAGTCAGAATAAAAGGGTCGAGGGTTCAGGGTTTAGGGTTTAGGGTTTTGGGGTTCAGGGTTTGGGGTTCAGGGTTCAGGTTTTAGGGTTGCGGGTTTGGGGTTTAGGGTTTAGAGTTCAGGGTCTTAGGGTTCAGGGTTTAGGGTTGAGGGTTGAGGGTTTCATCTATGGGGTTCTAAGTCTCATGAGGAGAAACGTAGCAGCAGTCGTCGTCTTCTGTTGCTCGTTTGTCACATAGTCAAACAGGCTTATACTGGCTGGCAGATTTTGTTGCATTGCCTACAGCTACTGGTAATGTTCGCACCGTGCTGCTGCTGCCACTGGGTAGGAGCTATTCTAGAATAATACAGAAGCCTACATAAATACCTATACTTTTTTTGGGGAGTTCCCATATATATTGTTTAATTATCGTACATTGGGCCCCACAACCCTACATGATGTTCTCTCTAGGAATTGCTTCTAGGCTCCGAAACCTTGTCAAACACTTGAAAGAAACCCACCGACATCCCACACCCTAAGCCCGGGGATAGGGTTTAGGGGATCTAGATTCAGTGGGCCAGGTTCGAGACTGTTTGTGTTGCAGCTCACTTGAGATAGAGTCCATGTTTGTCTCCCGCAGTTTTCGCAGAGATGTTTGAACACCCTGAATCATCGCGGAGACTGTGACCGTAAAAACTGCCGAAGGGTCTCGTCATCACTTGTCTGCTTATTGTCCACTTCCCTAAACCCAAAACCCTAAACTCTAAACCCTAAACCCCAGGCGGCTGATAATCAGGAGCTGCGATGATGTCGTGCTAGTCCTCACCAGAGGTTCTCAGATCCTGCAGCCAGTAATCTGAAAGTCTTAAGTTTAGGGTTTAGGGTTTAGGGTTTAGGGTTTAGGGTTTAGACAGGCTGTGCATCGACCCTTGTAGCAGCCCTTATAGTAGACCTTACAGGATCAAAACGCCTAAATCCGTACGGGTTTAGGGTTTAGGGGTTTATGTTTTGGGTTTAGGGGTTCGGTGTGTACCTTAAGAACCCAAAACCCACTTCTTTGTAGGTTCTTACTATAAACCCCAATATGGGATTTTATAGGGACCCATGGGACCCTACAAAAAAGTAGGTTTTGGGTTCTTAAGGTAGGGGTTAACAGGGAGCACTTTGAAGCCACTAGTCTGAGCTGAGGCATTTGTCATTCACGATGCCAGCCGCCCGCTCAGCAACGACAACATCGAGCCGACCAAGAAGGCTGCACTGGTCTGGGACTTCGTGTGTATTTCTTTGGCACTTAGCTTAAACCCTAGACCCTAAACCCTAAACCCCGAAAGCCCTCAACTCTGAAACGGTTGTCTTGAAGAGGGAGAGCTACTACGTGAAGTCTCCTTCCATCTAGTTTACTCAACGTGTCTCTGCGTGGACACGATATAAGAGATGGGCTAGGGCTAGAATAAGTACCAACAATATTTGTCAGGGTCTCTGGTTGTGACCCTTCTAAAAAAAAAACATTCCACGACCTTGGTCGAAGCAATATCCCCAAACCTTAAGCCTTAAACCCTAAACCAAACCATAAGGCCCAACATATTCCGGTTGCTAGGTCTTGACGGAAGCCGGTGTCGGCTGGGTCACCGTTGACGAGGCCGTGAAGAAGGCTCCTCCTCACAAGCTTGGGCCGTGGGTCCTCGAAACTTGATATATACATATATGCGTGTACACACATACATATACATGATTTATATATAGATAAACATATATATATATATACATATGTATACACACGCCTTTCTATACATACACATATATGTAATTTTAAGTATCTCTATGTATGTATATTATGTGAAGTAGTCTTTGTATTCCGGTGATTGGTGAGTGTAATTGCGAGGGGTAGTTGGGGGATACCAGCAGCAAGCGCCCTTCTTAACGCATCACTACGCAAATTATGCCGTTGGGATATTTTGCATTCTCTCTTCTTTGGCCCAAGAGGATCTTCTTTTCGAATATGTGTCAGAGCCTTGAAGGGGCCAGCCATGTGTAAGATAACCCCAAGCCCTGAGTCGGAAAACACAGGTACTAGTTCGGCATGGATGCCGAAGAGTCCATGGCCTACATAACTTCGATGCATTCCGGTGTATGTGGGAGTTTCAGAAGATTAGGGGACCCTGATATAGGACCCTAAATAGTAGGTCCCTTATTATAAGGACCCCTTACCCTAGTTTTCTGAAACTCCCATGTGTTCAGTTTATTTTGTCGGATTTTGATGGAACCAGGCTCGAGGGCTTGAGGATAAGGGCTTAATGACTTGGTGTTCGGTTTTAGTGCGAAAAGCCACCCTAAACTAAAGCCTAAACCCTGAACCCTAAACCCTAAACCCTATTATCCTGGACCTGAGCCCTAAGCCCTAAGCCTGATGTCGAAGAGTCTAAGAGATACTGAGGTTGCTGGATTTGCAGGAAGTCATGGGAATGGCCCCTGTAGTCATCGTGCACCTTCATCAGTAGCTTTGGGTCCGCAGTGTCGGCAGTATGCTTATTGCTGGCACTATCATGGTCGTCACAGATAGAAGGCTCCAGGAATTGCAAAAGGTCATGCTAATCATGGGAATTACAAAAAGTCATCCTAATCTTAGGAGTTACAACTCCGAATTCCCAGGAGTTACAAAAAGTCATCCGAATCATTGTAATCCCTCTATAGTACGAAACTGCGAATCTGGGGCCAAAGGTCAGCTTTAGGGGTTTGGGGGTTTGGGTGTTTGGGGGTTTAGGGTTCAGGGTGGGTTGGCCCTAAACCCTCCAAACCGAAGTCCCGGCAGGTCACGGCGAAGAAGGATCTGTCCCTGAAGGAGTACATGGGTCAAATCAAGCATCCTGGCTACAGCGGGACTGCTCCGATTTAGCTGTCAGCTTTTGGAGAAAACCTAGACCCTAAACCCTAAACCCCAAACCCTAAAACCCCCAAGCACCCAACCCCGTAAACCTGGCCTTTGGCCCCAGATTTCCTACTAGAGGGAAAGCTACGTTCGGGTGTACCGCATGTAAGCATTCATGGGTTGTGATATGTGGGAGGTTCCGAAAATAGGGGGTACCTTATTTCGGGGTCCTTATAATAAGGATCCTACTAATTATTTAGGGTGCTATATTGGGGTCCCCTATTTTCGGAAACCCCCATGTCAGGGTAGCTCCTCGGGGGGTTTGATGTTTTGGACTTCCAGCGTAAATGTGCGCCTGGGTTTAGGGTTTCCGTAGAGATGTAGGTGTTGTACTTCTCCATGCACTGTTCGAGCTTAGTAATCTCGTCGTCTAAATGTGTTACATATATATATATATAGATAGGTAGATAGATAGATAGATAGATAGATATCTATCTATCTATCTATCTATCTACAGAGACCCCAAAGCCCCAGTTAATTATAAAAGGCATTGGTCTATAGTTTGGTATAGTATGCTCTACTTATATTCAGGAACCCCAGAACAGGTTTGGCAATTATCTGCGCCGCTTTTGCATTTATGTTTGGCTAGATGTCCTAACCAGCACATCGTTCGCGTTTCGAGCAGCATAGGGCGTGCGAGGCTGACTCATCCGGAGACATATTTGGGCGTATTTGGACGCGGCTAGATATGACTTCAGTAGTAACTTTAACCTTTTTGGGGGCATTGTGATCCCTGGAAAAGCCGAATAGGGCACTCCACGGTTGATGGTAAAAAACCTTCATGACCCATGATAAGGGACATACATACCATTTTCCCATTGTTTAGGGTCCTCAAGGCAATGCAGGATTCATATCATCAACAGTAGTTCACCTTGGATACTGGACAACGGAGTCTGCCGGATGGGGCGAACTTGGCTGTCTTGCTTTTCGGACTTCGGCTTGGCGGGGGGCTCCCTTGCTTCAAGGACCGAATGACCCTCAAGCAGCAAGGGCCTTTCTCCCCCTATGCTAGGACTTCCGGTATCCGAGCCTGAAGCCCTTTTAGGATACATGTCGCCCTGAAGGCTTAGCTGAGCATGCGAAGGCTGAGAGGTGAAACTTCTAGGAAAGGTTCCCAAAGCCGCAGTTAGTTAAAACCAGTATGATACCCTTGCAAAGAAACCCCATGACACATCTATAGGAGACTTTCAGCGGTTCCTTGAAACCCAGTACAAATTCGCATAAAACCCCTACGACCCTACGAAGGCTATAAGAGCCGATGAATCCCGGTCCCGTTGTCGGATCCTGAAGTCTTATGGGTAGTTGTCTAAATTGGAATCCAAATTTAGGTCCCCGAATTCGTACGGCATCCTTATAAACGGACCCTACAAGCGATCCCAATTTAGAGAACTACCCTTAAACCCTAAACCCTAAACCCTAAACCCTAAACCTTATACAACCGTATAGCCGGATGAAATCCTGCTTTTGCACCAGGAACTCCCAGAATGCCAAGCGCATCCACGGCCGCCAGCCAAGAGCTGGTAGGACTAATACAGGGGCCTGAAATGTTAGAATAGAGTTTTGGGGGTATATTGCACGATAGTGATGGCAAGGAACCACCAAAACCTTGTTCGAATTATTAAGGCCCCTACATTAGGGATTTGGGATTGAGGGTTTATAAGTTTGTGTTAGGGGATGTTGGTGGTTTTTTGTGATAATTGTTTTCAAGCATGTACTGAAAGGATGCATGGGGCTTCAGGGGGTGTTATAGCGGTTTAGAGTTTAGGGTTTAGGGTTTAGGGTTTAGGATTTAGGGTTTAGGGTTATAGCATCAGGGTAGTTGGGAGGGCTTCTATCGTCAGTGGAAGGTTGGTTCAGATGATGACTCTATGCCGTTTAGATGCAGTTGTGTTTTTAGTTTTTATCGGGTTTTGCAAGTTCGCGGGTGTGGTGGCAGCAACCGTCCTTGCCTTCTTTCTATTATCGGCTGTTTTTTTATGCTTTCAGAGTAACTAACCTAAACCCTGAACCCTAAACCCTAAACCAGAAAACCCCTTAACCTAAACCCTGAACCCAAAACCGAAACCCAAAACCCCAAAACCCTCAACCCTGAAACCCCACACCCTGAAACCCGAAGCCCAGTCTGTTTGTGTCCTCGTTCTCTCTCAGGCCAGGAGGAGCCCTCTTTGTCATCTCATCGTCCAGCCTAGGGGCGAAGATGAGGTGGCGTTGCTTAGGGTGTAGGGGTGTATAAGAAAAAAACAGGCGCCCCTAAACAGTTACCAATAGTATTCTTAGAGTTCCTTGTTAGAACCCTAAACCCTAAACCCTAAACCCTAAATAGATACTAGTACTGTTAGAGCTCCTTATTCTAATAAGACCAGAAAAAAGCCCAAGACCCTAGTCTAATTATTGAGGCCTCTACATTAGGTGTCGTGGTGGATGGTGTGGGTTCCCCTAAACCCTAAACCCTAAACCCCCTAAACCCTAAACCGGAGTTTTAGTTGCGTGTGTTGGCGTTTCTGCGTTTTGGGGTTTCAGGGTTTCGAGTGAAAAGGCGCTTGGGATTTCCGTCTCCCTGGCTTTAGGGTTTAGGCTTCAGGGGGTTTAGGGTTGAGGGGGTTCAGGGGGTTTAGGGTTCAGGGTTCAGGGTTTAGGGTTTAGGGTTTAGGGTTCAGGGGGTTTAGGGTTGAGGGGGTTCAGGGGGTTTAGGGTTCAGGGTTTGGAGTTTAGGGGGTTTAGGGTTTAGGGTTGACGGTTTAGGGCTCAGAGGGTTTAGGGTTTAGGGAAGACGAGGCCCCCAATGTCATTTAGACCCTTAAGCCCTAAACCGTCACGCCGGCCGCTTGTGGAGTTGAACGTGAAACTAAACCCTAAACCTCAAAACTTAAGCCCTAAACCCCTAAATCCCTAAACCCCAAAGCCCCAAAACCCTACGCCCTAAACCCTATAAGCCCCCAAACCCTAAAGCACTTAATGTCCTTAGCTTTAGGGCTCTAGGTGTTGCGGCGCCGGAGCCCTGAACATTCCAGAAGGGGATCCCAAAGGGTCCAAAGTACCTATATAGTAGAATGTAGTTAAAACTACAGGTGGGGAGTTTAGGGTATATAGGGCTACTATCAGGCTTCTATAAGGTCTATAGACCTTCTATCAGGCTCCTATAACGGTAACTACCCACCTGAAAATGTCCTAGATGTAGGGTTTCTATACTAGGAATGGTCAGTATGATTTGGGAAAGTATCCCCCAAAACAGTACCTAGGACCCTTTGGGGATAGGGTTGGCCGCAGGCTTCAAGGCCCTATTCGGGGTTTTAGGGGTTTAGGGGTACAGGGTTTAGAGTTTAGGGTTTTACACCCTAAACTCTATGACCTAAACCCTAAACGCTAAACTCTGAACCCTAGAACCCCTAAACCCTAAACTCTTCAGAGTTTAGGGTTTAGGGTTTAGGTCCCAGAGTTTAGGGTGTAGGATTTAGGGTTGAGGGGTTTTTAGGGTTCAGAGTTTAGGGTTTAGGTCTTAGGTCTTAGACTAGAGTTTAGGGTGTAGGATTTAGGGTTTGGGTCTCAGGGTTTAGGGTTTGGGGATTCAAGGAACCGACGTAGGAACCCAAATAGAGACCCAAAGACCGTCTATGGTCACACAGGAACCTTGGGGGTTCCCTTTAGAGGGTTCTATAAAGGTTCTTGTAAAGGGTTTCATAAAAGGGTTATATTATAAGGGGCTTAGGGGTTTAATATAAGGGTTCCTCTAAAGGGTTCTATAAGGGTAGTATAAGGGGTGAAGGGGCTTCATATAAGGGTTCCTCTACAGAGTTCTTTAAGGGTACTACAAGGGTTTTGGGGTTTCAATGCGGAATAAAAGAAGCGGGCGCAAAAGTAGCCAGAAGTAAGCAAAAACAAGGAAATTCCCAATGTTCCAAAGCTAGTGCGGTTTCATTTCGTTTTACGAAACGCGATCGTGGACATGAAAGGCGGGAAACATGAAGCGCGCGCGAAAGTAGTTAGAAGTAAGCAAAAACAAGGAAATTCCCAATGTTCCAAAGCTAATCCGGTTTCATTTCGTTTTACGAAACGCGATCGTGGAAATGAAATGCGGAAAACATGAAGCGCATGCGCGCGAAAATAGTTAAGAGTAACCCCAATGTCCCAAAGCTAATGCGGTTTCGTTTCGTTTTAGGAAGCGCGATCGTGAAAATGAAATGCGAAAAACACTGGAACCTTAGCATGGCAGTCTTAGAAGTTTAGGGGTTGAATGTAAGGGTTCCTCTAAAGAGTTCTACAAGGGTACTATAAGGGTTTGGGGGTTTCATACTACAAGGGTTCCTCTAAAGGGTTCTATAAGGGTATTATAAGGGTTTAGTTTAAGGGCTTGGGGGATTAATGTGGGAGCCTGATTAAGAGACCTTGGGTCTTTCTTAGGTTTTTGGTCTGGATCCAATTATGTATTTTGGGAGTTCAGAGTTTAGGATTTAGAGATTCTTAATCAGGTTCCTGCACAAATATAGGGGCCTTAATAATTAGAATAGGGTTTTGGGGCCCATTATACTATACTTATAATAAGGAGCCCCCAAGATAGTAGGTAACTGTTTAGGCTCCTACATTACTTGCTTCAGGAGGTTTCGAAGCTTGCTTCCTTTTCAGGCCTAAACGACTTTTGGACACCTCGTCTTCCTTGCTAGGGGATGCTGATGCTGATGATGGTGCGAGTAGTCATACTCGCCCTCTGGCGCACTGAGATGAGGAGAGGACGGAGAGGAAGGAAAGCCAAGAAGCGGATTCTGACAAGTTTCAGACCTGACCCCCAAGCGTTTTTTCAAAGCCCGACACGATTCCCACCCAAAGTTAAGCCCTACGGCTTGAACAAAGCAACAGCCCCTCAGCGAGCCATACCTTAATTTCGAAACACTGGGCAGATACCTCCCGTAAACCAACTACTGGTCGAGGCTTGAAGAACCACCAATCTTGTTCCTCAGATTCCATAAAGTCCCTTCTTATACCTAGGAGCCCAACACCCTCTTCAAGCCCTATTCTAACTATGAAGGCCTATACCACTACGTTGCAAGGTGCCCGTCGTGGCAGCGTGCTCCACCGCAGGACACGCCTGAGTCTAGACATAGGCTTGGGGATTTTCGAAGGAGTCCCCAAGATTCTCAGAGGGTCCAATACCACTTAGTCAAGGAGTATGCCCTAAACCCTAAACATATTCAGCCCCATAATTTAAGGCATAGTGCTTATATATATATATATATACATGTACATATACTTATTTATTTATTTGTTCAATTATTACTATTATTATTATGATTATTTTTTTTAAGGCGGTCTTGGGCCCTCTGGGTTCTCGCGATATATGGGATACTCTATCCCTCTGCAGTAGCTTCAGTGCCTTTCTCAAGGACATCTGCACCTTGGCATCCTTTCTTCGGGCCCGGACCACGCACTAAACCTAAGTCGGCAGGGTTTCAATACCCTAAACTAAACCCTAAACCCTAAACCCGAAACCCTCAACCTGACAGTTCATGGTCTGCTGTGGCTTTTCTTCCTCCTCCTCCTACGACCAGTACTGCTACGTACTGTTTCTCGGACTGCTGTTGCTAAGTACCATCACTGCCATTGCGTTTACTGCTGGGCCCATGCTCTGGTCTTGTAATGAAGGCGATGATGTTGCTTGCGATCATGGCCCTCACTTTATTTTTCGGTCGCGCGGCTTTAGTACGCAACAGTAGCAGCAAGAGCAGCGGCAGCAGCTGCATTCACATGTGCAGGAGCAGTCGCAGCAGCAGGAGCAGGAACAGGAGCAG
>CAJNDV010037427.1:2302-15788 GCA_905221635.1 Symbiodinium sp. CCMP2456 | reverse complement strand
AGCCGTCAATAACCAGCACGTGCTGCGTCTGCTGCTGCTGCTGCTGTTGCTGCTGCGCGCCGCTGCTGTTGCTTGATAAAGATCTACCCTAAACCCTAAACCCTAAACCCTAAACCCTAAACCCTAAACCCTAAACCCTTAACCCTAAGCTTGGGCTCGGGGGCTTTACGGTCGAAGGCTTAGGGAGTGGAGGTCTTGAGGTTGATGGGCAGTTTTCCAAATTAAGGTCCTTGTTAGGGTTTAGGGTTTAGGGTTTAGGGTTTAGGGTTTAGGGTTTAGGGTTTAGGGTTTAGGGTTTAGGGTTTAGGGTTTAGGGTTTAGGTCCCCACAATAGTATGGTGGGAGCCTATTTTAGAGAAATGCCCTTGTGTGCTGCTAGAAGTTACGGCTTTGGGAATGACTTCTGTCTTGACTTCGACTCAAACGATCATGGGACTTAGTAACCAGGGTGTCGGGTCTAGGGTTAAGGCAACTAAACCCACGACACCACAGTTCAAAAACTCATAACTTCACTTACTCAATCCCACGACCCTCCCAATGACAGCACCGGCAAGGCTTCTATGTAGTTGCCGTTCTCCCGCAGCTAGTGCTGCAACTCCAACACTTCTCCTCCCTAAACCCTAAACCCTAAACCCTAAGCCCTAAGCCCTAAGCCCTAAACCCTAAGCCCTGATCCTTAAACCCTAAACCCTAAACCCAAAGCCCTGAACCCTAAATCTCAACCTCAAACCGGGTTCGAACTTCAGGCTTCCAGGGCTTCAAGCCTCGCGTGCAAAGCTGCAGGATTGGCCGTGATTTGAGGTTTAGCGGTTTAGGGGTTTAATTAGGGATTTAGGGGTTTAGGAGGGTTTAGGGGTTTAGGAGGGTTTAGAGGTTCAGGGTTTAGGGCTTTGCGTTTAGGGTTTGGGATTTAGGGTTTAGGGTATAACATCCTTTCTTGCGAAATTACGCCTTGCACCCGAAAAAGCTGAGCTCCATCCGATGCGACCCGAAAGCTCGTTAGGGTGACTTCCCGACTGCCTCGTGTTGACCTTCCAAGCAGGCGATGAAGAGATAGAAGACCGAGCGACCTTGCTGAGGACAGCTTTTATTATACAGCTGTTTTTGTTTCTTTGGGGAATGGAGTGAAGCATCAAAACAACTTGCCAAGCATCAAGAAAGCCCAATCCCTTGTTAGCCACCAAGAAAAATCTGATATGCATCGAGAACACCTTCAGCCTCGTAGACAGCAGACGTGAAAAACGTGAATCACGCTCTTTGCTGTTGGCGGCAGGGTATCTGAAATTACAAGCCTCCGGATACGGTTAAGCGTATAGCCATTGGGGAACTGCAAATTCCATCGCATTGACGAGTTGAAACTTCTCGTTTTCTGTTGATAATTGCAAAGTCCTTTTTGGAACCACCAATTGCGAATATTGTTTGGGGTCAGGCATTATGGTTGACGGGTTACTTTTAAAGGGGTCCTTTAAAAGGTTCCTTTAAGATTCCTTTCTAGGGATCCTTTGAAATATACTACAAGAATCCTAGAATTGTTTGGGGCGTAGGAGGCACTTCGAGTGATGTAGACCCCCGATTCACAGGCCCTCTCTTACTTCTCACGGATAGTAGGGTTTCGGGCTTAGGGCTTGCAGGGTTTATAGGGTTTAGGCTTCAGGGCTCATAGGGTTTAGGGTTTAGGGCAGCCTGGATCCGAATACTAATGCACTTCCAAAAGAGCGTTGAACAAGCAGAGCTCAAAGCTCGAGTCTCAACATTGAAACCCTAATAACCCTAAACCCCTAAACCCTGGCACCTCCTAGAAGCCTATTTTAGAACCCTTCTGAAACCCAATAGAACCCTACACCAGGTCCCACACTACCTGAGGTCAAGTAAGGGATTTGGGTTCCCAAGGTTGGGAGTACGATGTACGGAGACGGTCCGCGATTGGCTGCTGCCTTCCATACAAGAACAGTCTACAACTAAGGTCCTTATATATCTGTATTGTAAATATCATTCAGACGTCCTTGAATGGGCGATTTGCCGGGTTTCAATATATGGAAAAGTACATGAGAACTGATATCTGTGCCAAACACGAAATGAAAACAAAAATGCGTAGTTTTCTTTGCGTAGGGTACAGTTTAGATTTAAGGCGTGTAGTGCTTTTGAAGCATGAAGGGCTCGGGTGCTAAGCATCGAGCCACGCATGCACAAAGGCGCGTGCCATGGATGGACCAGACTGGCCCCAGCACAACTTGGAGGGTCGGGGGACTTAGTACATGGTTATTTTGTAGACTTATAAGTACTGTAACTCCAATTAGGGTCCCTTTTAGGGTACTTATAAGTCTACTTATTACCTACTTACTAAGTCTCCCGACCCTCCAAGAAGGGATCTTCATGCACCGAAAATCCCCAAACCCAAAACCTTACGCGCACAAAGGCTTTCTGGAATGCCCTTATCCCCGAAGCCCCAAACCCTGTCCCCTGAACCTTGGGCACGTTCACACTCGGAGGCTGTAAGAAGCTGGCTGGCGTTGGTGCGCAAGAAAGCGGCATAGCTCACCACCTTCCCGACACGGTCTGGTTTTGGTTTAAGGCGGATCACTGGCAAACCAGCTTCCCACAAAACCGAACCGAATACCCAACCTTGAATTTAGTCTTCAGCGGAACAGGATGACCGCAGCATACGCTCAGCAGCAACTCAGCCACTCCGAAAGCATCCGTCAAGACAACAAACACCCAAAGAGCCCAATACCCTTTGCTTCAGCAACGTACTTTAAAATATAATATTACGGCCCCCTGTAATTTACTATAAATTCGCAAATGAGGGGTAGTGTTGGGCTCTCCGCACATATCTCTCCAAACTAGCCAGTTCACTGAATGCAAGCCCCGTCAGCACCAGTTGGTACTTGGTAGCAGCCCGCAAAAGGCAACCCGCTACATAGTCAGTTTCGACAAGTTAGGATGCCTGTTGTTCTACGCCATATCCACAAAACAGTAGGTTTTTGGATTGCTAGGTGAGCCCTGAACCCAAGACACTGAACCCTAAACCCTAAACCCTAAACCCCAAACCCTAAACCCTAAACCCTAAACCCCAAAAAGCAGTCTGGCCTGTTTTCTGAGGCCAGGGAAACGGTCTGCTGGACCATCCACGATGCAGATGACGAGGCCGAAAAGGAGCTGCCAGGTGCGGGATGTACAGGGTTTAGGGTTTAGGTTTAGGGTTTAGGGTTTAGGGTTGAGTTTTTGTTTTGCGCCCCTTTTCCTCTGGCATGTTGTCATAGAAGTTTAGGGTGTTTAGGGTTGAAGGTTTGGGGTTGAGAGCATAGGGTTGAGGTAAAAAAAGAATAACGAACACTCGAGCAGAGTCTGGGATGTGGGATTTCGATTGCCGAGTTCAGTCTGCAGGATTTCGGGGACCGCAAATCACAAACTCAAGGCCCCGTTAGTAAAGGCTTTTAAGGGATATGTGGATTCACTTTCAAGTTCAATGGGGTTCGTATGGATATGTACATAAGTGCAAATCTACATATATATATATATACACACATACAACTACATGAGTTTAATGAAGAAGTATGTAACAACATAAAGGAACAATGAATCAAGGAATAAACGAGTAGTGAGTACATAAACAACTATAGCAAGTAAACAAATGCAAACCAAACAAACACCCACACAAACAAACCAACAAACACACACACAAACAAACAAACAAACAAACAAACATACAAACATACAAACATACAAACAAACAAACAAACAAACAAACAAACAAACAAACAAACAAACAAACATACATACAACCACACAAAACTACAAACAAAGTAAACGCAAGCAGAAGATCAAACACGCAAAACATCTGAAACAATCACTGAACGCATATATATATATATGGTATGTATGTATGTATGTATGTATGTATGTATGTATGAATTTAAAAGTGTATGAATGTATGAATGAATGAATGAATGAATGAATGAATGAATGAATGAATGAATGTATGTATGTATGTATGTATGTATGTATGTATGTAGATGTGCACACGTGTGTGTATATATATATATACGCATACATATTATATGTATACTGCCTGCAGATTATTCGGCTCAGCGCGTCCTCTTTCATCTGTGTCGGGTTTCTGTGTGTTCTTTTCAGGATTTCAATTCTCAGATGATCATGTGGGAGTTTCAGAGAGGACTCTGCCACAAAAGAGACCTAGGTGTTAGAGTAGTATTGGGATCCTGCTAGGACTGAATGTTGGCATTTCGAGGTCAGGTGCTCATGAAGGCCGCCAAGAAATCCTGAACCTAAACCCTGAAGCCTATAACCCTAGACCCCAAACCTACTGAGTGCAAAACCCACAGCCCCCCTGACCCGACAAAAAGCATGCCTAAACCCTAAACCCTACACCCAAAACCCTAACAAGAAGCCCCCTGCGCCTCGTAGGCTTGCATGACGTACGACAGCGGTCCCGCGAGAAACCCGAAGACGTTGAGCAAACTGAGGGCGGAAATGCCAGCCTGGCACTTCGGGGGCTGTACTTTGATGCCCTTTGCAGCCCAGATCGTTCTTCCTCTGCAGTATACCAACTACACCTACACATAAGCAGTTAACGAACAATGAGATGAATCTTGGGTCAACTTCGCGATTCTACTACATGCTTTAGAGCTTCGGGGCTGGGGAGGGTAGGGTCCGGGATTCTACGACCGGGATCTCAACGACAGTAACCAGCTGTTGGGGCAACAGGGCCTCTGACTCTAGCCCCAACCGCTACGACCTTAGGGTTTAGGGTTTAGGGTTTAGGGTTTAGGGTTTAGGGTTTAGGGTTTAGGGTTTAGGGTAGGTTGTGACTCCTTTTATTTAGGTATGACCTGCAGTAGGGTCCAGAAACCCTAAACCCGAAACCCTAAACCCTACCGGGTTAACTTTCGTCATTGTTGGGTCATCCGAACCCATAGGCTAACCTTGGAGTGAGATTACGTACATAAGTACACAGAGCCAGGGTTTAGGGCTTAGGGACATTCATGCCGTGACCAATATCGTTCAATCATGTTGTCATGCGCTCGGAATTAAACCCCGTACATGCGCATGCTCGTGCACATGCACATTGCGCCCATTCATACGCAGGCATAGCTACATGCACATGCATTTGTCAGCTTGCTTACTCCCGCCAGTTGACTCGTACTTACCGCGCACATGCATGGGTTGTACAGACGGACAAGCATGCGGCGTCTTGCCCATGCTGCTAGATGTCAGCATACACTGATGCGCAGCAATACACATACTCGGACGTCCATTTAAGAATCATCCCCTCAACTTACACCCTGCAGACCGTGCCAACGCGAGCCAGCAACACCAGAACCAGTCCGCCTATGAAACTCAAGGCGGTCACCTTCAGATTGGGCTCAAAGCAGTCGCGTGTCGAGACGCTTTACTCGCGACGACCTCCTTGAACGAATCCCAAACAGGGCTTGAACAAGGAGCATCTCGTGGTTTGCGGATGCTGAGCCGGCGGACACTGTAGTGATTCGACTCGATGTACAAGATGACCTCGTTGGCGGTGCTGCGGATGACCTGGGCCGCACCAACACTTGATGAACAGCAACACGCCAACCCCAAGCTTAAACCCGAAGGCCCTAAGCCTTGATTTGTAATCTGATGATGGCCTGAAGACCCACCCAAGACTGGACGCCAATGTGAAGCCGCGGGAATTCTGGATCTTATAGGGCTTGGCGTCACGCAGCAGAATATGAAGTCTGTATGCATTAAGATCCGAGTATTGCTAACTCCTAAAGCATGATCAACTCGAGTTTGGTTGTTTGGTTGGCTCATGTTCTTCGAATCCCGTCCGAAAGCATGACACGAAAGGAGCAGGACAATCTTGTTTTCAGGTTTGATTTGGGGTTCAGGGTTTAGGGTTTCAGTGAACCAGAACATGAACAGCCCTTACTACAGCAGCAATACCGGGTGTCGGGACTTGGAAAAAGTCGATGAAACACAGCTGGGTAGAGGACAATGTGGTACAAGCAGATAGAGTCTGGGCATTGGGTGCTGTGTTTTGTTCTCGCATGGAGGTTCATGAGGGTTTGGCATAGGCATGTGCGGCCACCCAATAACTACAATAAACCTGACAACTTTTGCATATATATATATATATGCTAAAACATGCTGAAACAAAGCCTCCAACGTGAAGCATCTCCAGGCATTCACTTTTCAAACACCTCGACACAGCGCAGGATATGCTTCCGGCATGCAGGCAACCGAGATCCAGACACGACCAGCTCCCTGCAGAGGGGAAGAGGATCTTATCTGAGTGTCTTAGCCAGTTCTAGTTAGGGATGTAGTGGTAATGCATCGCGCATGGATGCCTAGCACATGTGTGTGGCATGTGTGTATGTGCGTGGAGGTAGGACAGCATCTGTGTGCATGTGTGGGTGTCGGTCGATCTAAATCCGAGGGGATCTGTGCGTGTATGAATGTCGGCACGAATGTGTGTAACTGCAGCTACGTACATGTGTATGTAGGTACGAACATGCCTATGCACAGTGTCCTGACAAAGAAACCGCGAAAATTGTGCCGAAACCTTGGGTTGTATTTGTGATTGGCCACTCCATCTTCGCAAATGCCCCTGATTCAGAGATCTTACCTGTATCACCCTATGACAATGATAAACCATCTTTCTTGGAATCTCGCTCAATATCCCCAACCCCACGCAGCAATGTGGGCACCGAGCCGTTGACGTGATAATCGATTCAGCAGCGGTGTCTCTGCATGCACATGATTTGTTGTTGGTGAATTTCCCGAAGTGCGCGAAAGTGTGCTGTCCAATGCACAGCATGCGCGCTCCCGACCTCGAGAATCGAAAAAACAAGGTACTAAACTTACTACTTAGAACTGCTTTCCTTAATCGAACAACACAACGGCCTTATTTAGTTTGGCCGCTCTCATAGATGTAATGGCCCATGGCTACAGCGGCTACACCGTATCAAAGATGCTTTGTGATGTGCCGTCGCAGATAGATCTTAAAACGATCAAAAAACAAGAAACATTGGTCTCGACATTCTCGACAACGCCGTGCTCACAGGCATATACTGCTGGTACTGGTCTCTTTCTTTCGTGTTTCATGAACCTACGCTACCCAAAATGTGTCTTTGTTCAAAACAAACGCGGCATATCGCGTAGTTGCTAAACAGAGCTGCCATGCGAAACTGCGATTGTGTTCGGACCTCGCCAGGGCAAAAATGCAACTGTGATAGATGCCTCGTTGATCGCTGAACTTGCAGAGTCCAGGCTACCTTCCTCTTGTTGCAGTGCGTCCTCGCCAACGCTAGCATCGTCGATGTCAATGTCGTCAAGATCGCCACCATCATCGTCATCGGTATTACACCAGCATCACAACCATCATGCACATGGTCGTCATGATCCCCGACACGATGTAGAGCATGACATCATCTCATGCAATCAGCAGCAGGAACAGCGCTGTCGGCAGCACCTCATAAGCTTCTCGGACATCATCGTCAGCATCATCATCATCACAATCATCATCATAGTCGTGGTGATGCTTAGCAGAGGGGCCTCAATGAATTGAATGTGGTTCTGGGGTATATTCGAAAGTAGCTTGCAGAGACTATATAAGAGGATTACTAGCTGAGCTCTATATTTGTTGTAATGATCACACGCGACGAAATCATCCGCATTGTCGCTGTGCCGCTTCCTGACGGCATCGTTGTCAGCGCCAGTAATCGTTATAATTTGCACCTTCGGCAACAGTGAGGCTAACACATTTCCGTTCCCTGTACCCTACACCCAGGTTGCTGGGATCTAATGTAGAGGCATTAATAATTAGAATAGAGTTTTGGTGTCTATTATACTATAATTATACTAAGGAAGCGCACAAAATACTATTGGTCATTATTTAAGCTTCTAGAGCATAACTTATGAGGCATAAAAGCTTGGTCATGGCGGAAGTTTAGGTCTTGGTGCTTGGTGTTGGCTTAGGCAAGGGTTTCCACTCCAGGGCTTGGGAGAAAGGGTGAAAGAATTGACGGATTTGATGGGTTGGGGTCGTGGGATGCGGGGTTCAGGGCAACAGTAACCCTAAACCCTAAACATACAGGGCGAAAGGCTTCTTTTAGTGTATTGAGGACGAGAATTTGGAGTTTCGCTCTCGCCCCACAAGCAGAAAAGCTGAGGTTGAGGATTTTCTTCAAGTGGGTGCAGTACTCACCAGCAGGCTCCGAGGTATGGCAACTATGTGTTTCTCCTCCTAGCAAGTAAGGAAGAAGCTTGCTGACGCAGATGCTTTTGCAAAAAGTGAAGAACCACAAAACACAAACCCCAAAAAACGATCCTGAAAGGAATCAGGGACTGACATATGCAGTTACTTGTCATTACTTGCAGCAGGCTTCGACTTTGCACTGAAACCCGCTACACCAAACCTTCCAATCTCAGGAAGCCTTGACACTGCACCCCCAAAACCTATTACTACGGCTGATGATATAAATCTTTGCATGACCCTTAAGAAGGCATATACCATAATTCCCATAGTTTAGGGGCCTTAAGGTAATGCAGGTTGTATATCATCCCTAAACCCTAAACCCTAAACCCTAAACCCTGGTCTGCCCTAATCCTCATCTATCGAAGCCTAACCCCTCAACACGACATCGTAGAGCCTGCACAACACGTCCTACGGTTTAGGGTGTAGGGTTACCCTGAAAACCCCTAATTAAACCTCGAACGCTGGATAACGGATAAAAGAACATAAACACACTAAGCCTAGCTCAAACCGGTTTTGAGGAGCATGGCACCTAATCCCTAATCCCCCAAGCACACCTCACGTCACACCCCTTCTCTTCCGCGCCCTTAGAACCCAAATAAAGAAACGTACAATAACATCCATCGGAGCGTTTTTATAATAAGAATCACAAATCACCTGTAATTCCTGAGAGCACTTAAGTTCCTTTGAAGATCCCTACACCCAAAACCATAATCCCTAGACACTACACAAACCGGAGTGGGCCTGCACTGCCTGGGAAGCCATCTCCGTAGCAACCTCACTTTTGGCTTCGGAATGCTTGGAGACATTCTAGGGCTTATAGGGTTTCGGGTTTTGGGGGTTAGGGTTTCAGGGTTTAGCGTTTTGGGTTTTGGCCTTGAGGTGCTGCACGATAAGGTTTTGAGCTTTGCGGGGTTTAGGATTTTGGGGTATTGAGATTTAGGGTAAGAAGTTACTGTGCAGAGCTTCAGCTGTTAATTAGGGTTGATGCTCTCCAACTTTGGATACGACGGATACGATGAAAGCCGACTTTCGGATTTTGTTGCTTGAGGATGCCCATCTGGGCTATGTTGAACTACCTTCGTAATAAATCCGTCGGGCCACCTGCTGTTGAAACCGCTGCGGCGCCTGCTGCGCGGCCTGCGGACATGGCAATAAACAATATTTGTTTGGGAGTTTGGGATCTAACCCTATACACACCACTAAGCCCTAAACCCTGAACCCTAAACCCTAAACCCTAAACCCTAAACCCTAAACCCTAAACTAAGCCCTAAACCGCTTGGGAGTCTAGGGTTTCCGGTGTTTGAGATGTTTCAGCCTGAGTGCTGGGAAGTGCAGTCTTGCTGCCCTACGGTAGAAGCTCAACTACGCTTTAGGGTTTGCGGTCCTGCTTGGGACCTTACTCGCATCATTAACCCTAAACCCCAAACCCTAAACCCCTAAACCCTAAACCGTCTTGCATATTCATAGTAAGACAGCCCTAAACCCTAAACCCTAAACCCTAAACCCTAGTCCTTAAGCCCCAAACCCTAAGCAAGACAGTCTAAGAAGTTGAGCCGTGCAACCTTTAGTAAGTAGGTAATAAGTAGACTTGTAAGTACCCTAAAAGGGACCCTAATTGGGGTTATAGTACTTATGAGTCTATAAAATAACCATTTAATGAGTCTCCCGACCCCCCTAAACCCTAAACCCTAAACCCTAAACCCTAAACCCTAAACCCTAAACCCTAAACCCTAAACCCTAAACCCTAAGTACACTAAACAAAGCAAACCGAGACAGATCTCGGACCCCTGGTCAGCATAATAAGTAGTCAATGGCTCCACTGGTTTAGGGTTTAGGGTTTAGGGTTTAGGGTTTAGGGTTAAGGGTTTAGGGTTTGGAGCTTAGGGTTTAGGGTTTACGGTTTAGGGCTTAGGGCTTCAGGGGTCTAGGGCGGCAACATGTGAGGGATATACTCTTAGTTCACTTGTGTACACTGTACACATTCTGAGGATGCACATTTCGCTCTTTGTCGACAGGATTTCGCCCGCAGCACTCCGAAACCCTATTCTAGTTATTAATAAAGCCCCCCTAGAAACTAAACCCCTGTAGTACCCGTTATGCTACACCCTGCTCTATAGGAGCCCTCTAAAAGGGATCCTATAAATCAAATAATGAATCGATCCGATACACCCTAGGGTTTAGTGTTTAGGGTTTAGGGTTTAGGGCCTAAACCCTTCAAAAGGAAGTTCCAGCTAGTCAAGCCCCTTTTCCTCGTCATCCACCCTTCCAGAGAGCATGATAAACCTTGATGAGACAAGGTTCCTTTTGATTTTATGGGGTTCCTGTCAGGATTTCCAGGGTTCCTTTAGGGGTTCTACCAGGGGGGCATTGTAGGGATACGCTTCAACCAGAGGCCGAAAGACCGACGGACAAAGTGATAGCGAGTGGAGATAAACACGATCACAAGGCTTTGGGATAGATTTCATGAAAAGTATAATCAGGAACCCTAAACAATCAAATTGCAAACGAATTAGGCGCCGATCATGAGCCTTTAGAAAGAATGCTGCTGAACATACCGAGGGCCTCCTATGATGATTTAAGGCATAACCCGCCATCAAGGCGTAATAAGCCTTATAGAACCATCACACGAGAATTATCAAAGCCTCTATCAACCGTGTTGAAACCTTCCCAAAACCTTGATTTGGCGAGTGTGGCCTGCAGATGTTCGAAGTTACAACTGGTGGCCTAGGCTTGGGAGTTAACAGCTCTACCGGAGAGCCTACAATCCCTACTTGGAGGTTCATGGGTAGTTATGAGTGGGGGTCTTAAGTCCCCTGATATGAGTTATAACTGTAGCTACCTTACTTCTAACCCCCTTATAACTACCCATGAACCCCCAAGTACACCGTTAAACCCTAAACCCTAAACCCTAAACCCTAAACCCTAAACCCTAAACCCTAAACCCTAAACCCTAAACCCTAACCCCACCCCAAAACACTAAACTTCATCCCTAACCCAAAGTGCCCACACCCTACACCCTGAAGCCGCAAGCACCTGAACCCTACCCAAGCCCCCTAAACCGTAAACCCTGAACCCTAAACCCTAAACCCTAAACACCCTAAACCCTAAACACCCTAAACCCTAAACCCTAAACCCTCAACCCTAAACACCCTAAGCCCTCAAAGCCTAAATCCCAGAAGCATGGGAAGCCTGAGCCGCAGTTGGTCCGGCCACCGAGGTCATTTCGGCTGTGCCACCTTTTTCAAGAAGCTACCCTAAACCCTAAAACCTAAACCGAAATGACTGAGGAAGATGCAGGTTCCGTCAAGGCGTTGTCTAAGGATTCCTTGAAGAGGGCCCTAAACCCTAAACCCTAATCTAGATCGCCCGGGTTCAGGGTGAAGGGTTTAGGGTTTAGGGGTTTAGGGGTTTAGGGGTTTAGGGGTTTTGGGGTTTAGGGTTTAGGGTTTAGGGGTTTAGGGTTTAGGGTTTTGGGATTAGGGTTTGGGTCTTAGGGCCTTTAGGGTTTTGGGTTAGGGCCTGAAGGCGGTTTAGTCGGCAGAGTTGGGGCACTTTGGTGAAAACCCTGCAGCCTACAGCCTAAACCCTCCCTAAACCCTCGAGTTTAGTTTGGGGGCATCTACGGGTCTGAGCACCACCCGGCCACACAAGGGCTTAAAAACGGTTTCGGGCTTTTAGGGTTCAGGGTTTAGGGTTTAGGGACCTAGCAGAAAAGGCAATCTAGTTCAGCTGATGGAATTCAGTGGAGGAGGGGAGGATAGTAGATCGGGCTGCCTGCCCGCAATCATAACTCCCAAACCCATAACCGCCGGAAAAAAACTCAAACCTTGCCCAGCCCGAAGCTCTAAAACATCAACCCTGAACTCCTGAACCCTGAACCCCTAAAGCCTTCTATTCAACCTGAATGCGGAAGCACGAGCCTGAAAACAAAATTAACCCCGCCCGCTCGCACAAGCTTTGCATCACTAGCTGGGCTTGAGAAGCCCCGTCATGGAATAGACCAGATGAAGGAGATGCCAACAGTTGAGGAAACAATCTGCCTGTTGTTACATTGAGGCTGCTCACGACGATCACCTGAGAAGACTCGGCCCTCGAGAAGAGACTGTCCCCGGTGGATATACCATCGACTGCTATGCTTAAAGGTGATGGGACCGCGAGTCCAGGAAGCCGCCGGGCCAACACGTCAGCTTGCAAGTATTCTAGTTGCTTGGCGCTCAAGAACTCCACCATACGCACGAATTTCTTCGACACGTATTTGTCTCCCACATCCAACCCCTAAACCCTAAACCCTAAACCCTAAACCGGCAGACGGGCCACTGACTGCACGTAGTAATCAACGGCCAGGCCGTGCCATGAGCAGTGCAGAGCTTCCCCTAAGGGTCCAAGTAGTCCTTATTTATGGTTTTAGGTACCCAAAAAGGTCACAAAGTCCTTAAATAATGGGTACTTGGACCCTTAGGGTTCGCGAATCAAGACGCGCAAACTCTCCTCCCTTGACCGCTGGCCTTGTGGCACGAGGGTATAGAGGACTCACCGTCCTCGTGCTCTGCCTCTTGCGTCTCTTGCGCTGCTACTGTCCTTCCAGCATTAGGGTTTAGGGGTTTAGGGTTTAAGGGGCTTAGGGTATAGGAAGTTTAGGGTTTAGGGTTTTAGGGTTTTGGGTTTTAGGTTTGGGTCACATGGGTCCGAGGTTGGGTTTAGCATTTAGATAAGAGCTCTTAGCTCCCGAAGCCCCCGAAACCGATCTCTAAATGTATAAAGCCGTGAGCCCTAAGACAGAATTCGTGTCCCTAAAGCCCTGAACCTTCAATCCCAGCCCCCTAAACCCTAAGCCTCCACTGTGTTTCAGTTTACTTGTCCAGCAAACAAGGGTTTAGGGTTTAGGGTTTCGGGATGGTATTGTAGGGGCTACACTACCCCCAAAAGGTTAACGGTTACCTGCTCTACTACCTCTACCAAGACAGCCAGAAATCCTAACCCTCCTTATGGGTTAGGGATTATTATGCCCCAAACTGGTTAAAGGCAACAAATTCTACTGCTAGGTTAGTCTTCGACCCTAAATCCTAAACCCTAGACCCTAAACCCCAAGCCCCAAGCTGGCTAAAGGCAACAAATTCTACTGCTAGGTCAGTCTTCGAACTTTGCAAGGCTTTTCGACCTGCCAACCTGGGACACCGAACGAGCAATCTCTCGGTGCTCTGACAAGGGTTTGGGGTTTAGGGTTCTAGG
>CAJNDV010037426.1:5303-19560 GCA_905221635.1 Symbiodinium sp. CCMP2456 | reverse complement strand
AGTAGCAGCAGTAGTAGTAGTAGTGGTAGTGGTAGTGGTAGTGGTAGTGGTAGTGGTAGTGGTAGTGGTGTTAGTGGTAGTCGTAGTCGTAGTCGTAGTCGTAGTCGTAGTCGTAGTCGTAGTCGTAGTGGTAGTAGTGGCAGTATCACTAGCAGCAGTAGTCAGTCTCAACCGCTTAGTCCTGAGACCGCCTCTGCACACAGAGTCGAGTTGTAGAAGGGTATTACTATTACTATTATTACTACTGCTACGATTACCGTTGCCACCATTACTACCATTACTGCCATTACTACCATTACGATTACTTTATTATTATTGGACTACTACTACTGCTACTACTATTACTACTACTACTACTACTACTACTGCTACTACTGCGACTAGTGCGACTACTACTACTACTACTACTACTACTACTACTCCTACTACTACTACTACTACTACTACTACTATTACTACTACTACTACTACTACTACAGCTACTACTACTACGACGACGACGACTACTACTACTACTACTACGACGACGACTACTACGACGAATGACATGTCCAGCAGATGGTTATAGAAAGGGTTGGCAGCAAACTGGCATGATCATCCAAGGCTGATTGCCATCCACGACGAGGACACTGCTCCTTCCATGCGGGGCTTTGTCCATCATCCCTAATTGTAGTATCTGTTTAGAAGTACGGTGTTTCTGGTAGCACATGTGGGGGCCCCACAACGACCCAGAACTGTTTGAAGACCATCGGATGGATTCGGGTTTAAGCTTTGGGACTGTGAAATCCGAATCGAGAGTTTGGCTTCGCACCTCTCGGGCTGCGTTGAGCTTAGGAGATGGAGGGGTGTAGGCGGTTCAGGAGAAAAGTGGCTTAAGGATCACAGGAAACCCGTCCACCCCAAGCCCTGTAAGCCAACGCTTTTGGATGCAAGCCAGTCTAGAGCAAAACAATGCATCCGTAATTTAAAGTTCGCTATGCCAAATGCATCAGGGAAAGGTGCCGCAAACTCGAATAATCACTAGGTCTCCCAGTAGTACGCTTTTGGCCTTGTTATTGTGAGGTCTCCTTAACGAAACCGAATAGTAGAAGAAAGATGTAGCCCCGGAGGGAGTCGGGATAAGAGAAGATTGGTTTCGTTTTGTGGCCCAGGGCACTACCCTGTCTAAGTGTTCCTTGGGAATCATGTTTCAGTTATGTGACACTTATGGTACATGCTCATGTTCACAGGGCTATTGCTATTGGTGTATTTTTGCTTATGTTGGGCCTGCTGTCTACACGTGCTTATAGCTTCAGGGTTTTGCACTGTAAGGTTTCGGTAATTCTTGTGCTGCATGTAGCATAAGTAGGCTTCGCCATTGATTTTTCCATGTTTTTTCTGTGGAAGCAAGGATAAGGAGCAGAGCCCAGTTTCGACATCTAGCCTCCTTGAACATGCCACAGCTTCTGGTTTTTGGTGGGTCCCATATGTTTTTCATTTCCAGGCGGCTAAGGTGCGACCGACAACTTAGCTTACTGACTTGGACAACTTGACCGTTTTGGGGCTTCAGGTTGCGGTTCTGAGGCTTTTGGGCTCACAGGTTTTGATGTGGTGTTGAGGGTTCCGTCTTGGGCTCGCTTAAAGCAGTCCTGCCTTCGTCGCGCCCGAAATCAGGGCCTGTCATGGTTTTTGCACCTGCAACCCATGCCTTCATAGCGACAAGATCTGGATCCCTGATGCTGGGCTCTTCTCATTTTTAAGTTGTAGTACAGTATTGGAGTTTAGGGTTTAGGGTAAACTCCACGGGCTTTCGACGATGTTGTTTGAATGAATATTGGGTCCAACGAGCTAAACCCCAAACCCTAAACCGCTAACCGGCCTTTCGCGAGTGCGAGAGTCGAAACTACTAGACTAGACTAAACTCCTGTCTCCCTCACCCCTAAAACCCTAAACCCACAAGTAGAACTCCTTGTTCCAGCTGTCAAGTAGGGAGCAGGCATTACCTGGCACAGGGGAAGCTCCAGTTTCAGTGTCCAGGGCTCAAATTTGGAGTTTATGGTGTAGGGTGGGCTGTAGGATTCAAATTGTGGCTTTAGGTTGGCCCTCCTCTCCCCATTGGTGTTCTTTTCTCAGTTTTTTCGGCTTGGTACCTAGAAGCAGGCAATCAGACCTTTTGCAGGTCAGCACATTACCCCACCACCCAAGGCCCAACATGCCACGTGCTCGCCGCAGTTTTTGCTGTCCGGGTAGGTGTCGACATCTCATGCAAGTATCACAGTATCTCTCCCAACGATGACGCCAAATTCTAGCTATCCGTGTGCAAGTGCCACAAAACATGCGGAAGCTTTGCACATTCGAAAGGCTCTGATGTAACTAGCCACCTTGCGTGCAGGAGACCGGGTCCTGACAGACGCATGTAGACAGAATTGGTGGAAGTCAGGCTTGCATTTAGTGCCTAGGGTTTGGGGTGCCTTGCGACTACATCTGTTCATGTCGATTGAAACAGGTACGGCGACTTAAGTTGTGTCGTCCAGGTTTCCAGTTGGACGAGGCGCAGTGGACAACTGCCGACACTCCAGAACACACCATCGATATACATTCGCACGTCAAGTATAAGAATAGCACAATATCGGGTGCGACTAGAACAGGAAGACATTCGTTGCTTGGCCTGGCAGCGCGGCAAGATTGAAGTCTTGTGTCGGCCTTGACGGTAGGTGTTTAGTCTAGGGTAACACACAATCCCAAAATTTATCGAACCTAGTGGCCATTGGTTTGACTCTGGGTTTGAGTTGGTTCTAAGACGTCGTGGTTCTTCCTTCTTTGGAGCGTGAAAACTCCCTGGTTCTGATGTGGGAAGAGTTCAGAAGATAAGTTTGGGCATGGTTTAGTGCTGTACCTCAGTCGGATCGTACGCTTCGCCTGAGCCGGGGAGATTTGCACGCCAGAGTTTAGTCGCAGGCAGCTGTTCCTCCTGGGGTGCCTAGGGCTGGACCGACGTACATCCAAGACAACTGTAAACAACGACAAAGTTCAGGGCTCCAGATTACAGTTTGGTCCGGCCCTTGGAGCCCTTGACATTGCCTGACTGATCTTTGACCTTGGGCCCGCACGGTGAGTGGTGCGGCCGAAACTATGTTCCCTTTCGCAAAAGCTGGCGGTTGCATGGCGCCGCCGCACGCCATGATGACCATTCCACCAAGAGCGCCGGCAGGATGTGCCTGCAGCTTCGGCGCTATTTCGTTCGGAGGGTTTAGGGTTTAGGGTTTCCCAACCTTTTATCCTAAACCTTGGAGCCCAAGGTAGATGAACAACAGCTCGCAGCGCAGTGCAGTATTTCAATCACGGTGTAACAGACGTAGTACTGCCCGTTCTGGAGCTGGGCAGGCAGGATTCCACGTTGCTTCACAGGAGGGCTGCCGACGAGGAGGGCTTTGCAAAAAGCTTTCTTATGCTTATTTCCGTGAAGCCCGCAACTTCGAGGCGGAAACAGTTTGGAAAACAGCCCGCATTAAGGATTTTGAGTGTGGAATTGTAGCCTGTATAAACTTGAACCGAAATTACAATCGAAACCTAGTGGCATCTTACAGTATATGTCCGCAGAAGTATATAAGCGGACTAGAGGGGAATACCATTGCTAGCTATGCAGTTTCCAAGTGCTACGGTCCCAACCATGCCGAGGATCTGTCTATTTCAGAAAGGTGCTTGATTCAATGGGTCTTGAACCTCTGGTGGGATGCCTGAAAGTAGAATGCAGCGGAGATTGATTGACAGCGGTACTCAGCATCAATTTCAAGCTGACGAGAACACAAATCTCGTTCAGTACGCTAGCACTCGAGTGACATTGGTTAGAACCACGCACCACCACAAACCACCACCACCACCACCACCACCACCACCACCACCACCACCACTGCCCATCATGATCAACAAAGCCTTCGTCGCTGTCGTGATTATCATGTCGTAAGAATGCTTATGCTCAAACAGGTGTCAAGAAGCTCAGGCTTTGCTGGCCTTGCGCAGCTGATCACCATTCCCGACATCGTAAAGCTTGTTCGGATGGGTACCAACTGTCTAGACACCACGCCGCAAGCACAGGGTAGCCAAAGTCCTAAGAGTGAACATCGCAAATCTTAGGCAACGGCTGCTCAGCTGCGCCAGCTGTCCCCGGGATGCCACCTGCGGCCTTTGCGGGCGTGGGCGACAGTACTCTTGGCTAGAATAGTTAACTCGTCGATTCTGAGCTTGTGTGAGGCTGTGGCCGTTGACATCGGCAGTCGGGCAACGGATTTCTGACATGTCGTGTCGCACTGCCCGGCTAGCCATGCGCAAACACTCAAAGCGCACATCCCTTGTCTGTTTGGTGGGCAATATAGGGGCCTGAATAATTACCAATACTGTTTTGGGGGGCTCCTTAGTATAATTCTAGTTATCCCCCAAAACCCTGTCCCTACATTACCATGTCTCTGCTCCCTGTTCTCTCAAGCATTCTCAAACCGATGCGGAGCCTTAAGCCCTAAACCTCTTACTTAAACCCCTAATCCGCAAGCCCCTAAACCCCTAACCCTTCAACCCTTAAGCCCTAAACGCTGAACCCCTGATCCGCAAGCCCCTAAACCCCTAACCCGCCAGCCCCTAAGGCCCTAAACCCCTAACCCTAAACCCCACACGCCGCGAAAGCCGCGCCTTGAATTGAACGCTAGACACATCTCAGCAGTTACTTCTCAGTCCGAAACCCAGGGTTAGGCCCCATGATTAAGGCGTCATAGCCTACTATTTTGTAGGGTCTGGGCCGCAGGTATACCTATAGTTTCCATATGTCCGTATTGTAGTTGTTTATGATAGCTGGCTCCCAAATTCAAGCATCATTTAATGTATAGTGCTTCATTGAAGAGTTATGGAGCCTCTAGTCAAGTACCGTATACAAGCTTCAAGGAACATTCATTAGACTTTAGTGGCGATCTTGAAGTAAGACTAAGCATGGGATGTCGGAGGCGATAGTTGGAATCTGGGACACAAGCTCAACATGCGTCAGCCCAATGTTTCGGGTGAATGCGAGCTTCCTTTTAAGTTTTGGGTAGCCTTTATCTCCTACATTAAACTGTCTAGACCCTACCCTAAACTCTGAACTCTAAACCCTAAACCCTCAAACCCCTGGTACCCTTATCCTTCAAGGCGGCTCAGGCAGCGGATGCGGTACCTACGGTGTCGTAGTTCCACCACCAGGTGTGGTACGCATGTAGCTGTCGTAGAGTTGAGGCTAGGGGATTGAGGGTGCATTGCCTCAGCATCTGACTACTGTAAGTGTGTATATACATATATGTACACATAAGACACACAGGTCACGAAGGTGTGTGTGTGTGTGTTTACATGTGTATATATATATATATATGTGCAAGTTTCCCTGCACGTGTGTAAGTAAGGGTTTCATTATGTTTCTCTCTCCCATAGACCGCATGCCTGCTACAAATACGCAGTCTGCCCACCCTGTGATCGAAGCCCTGTAAGCGCAAAAAGATCAAAGTTTGACATAGGGTTCGGGGTTTGGGGTTAAGGGTTCAGGATGTGAAGCCTTTATTTTCTAGGTTTCGTTCAGTGCCGCACGCGCCAAAAGTAGAATGACCGCAACGTTTTTACATACTGACTTGCGGTTTCCTGAGACACAGTTGTCTTTCGCACCGTCGTGTAATTTTATTGCAAAGTGTGAAAGTGACCTGACCCGCACATCAAAATGGGTATCACATTGAGGTCGAAAAGTCACCGCACACGATTTCCAGCCCGGGCTGGGTGGTCGACACAACTTCCTTGTGATTGAATTGTAGGAGGTTCAATGATAATTCTTCTGATTTCTACCTCGTTGCTGCCAAAGGTATTGCAGGACTGTAGAGCCCTTGTTCCTGGTTTTGGGTCAGGTCCCCGATCAGGCGGAACTGACCAGCGAGAAAAACTGTACCCCTGTTGATCTTTAGCTATGCGTATAAGACTAGGATGCTCGTGTTTTTCGTTTGTGCTGAACTTGATCATGAGCACATGGTTGTGTCGCTGCACCCTGCACGAGCTGGCGCATGTCTACGATGGGATAGGCTTTCATGTAACAGGGTTTCATTCATCATGGTGCAGCACTTCTGCATGGCATCCTTGTTTGTCAAGTGTTTGAGCCTGTGCCACACGCTAAGACTGTAATGCTCCATTGCAGAAACTGACATAACACAAATACTCGCGGTCCGAAGACCTACACAAGACTCCGAACATGCACATAATATAGCCTAAATAATTACGTATATTATTCCTGAAGGTTCCCTAATATAATACAATATAATATAATATAATATAATATAATATAATATAATGATACTACGGAGCCCAACACCCTATTCTAATTGTTAAGGCCCCTACAATACATTAGAGTACAAACCCTATACCCTCAATGATTAAGGCTTCCGCGGGTCACGGGCGTCCGACAACTTTCCCGCCTACATTACCCTAACCCTCCGTGTACCTACTATATAGGGCCCTAGGGCTCTAGTAGCTTATATAGTCATATAGTAGGCACCTGGAGGGTTAGGGTTAGATCACCCTCGCAGTTCGCCCGGGCTCTGCCGGCGGTGCTGCCTGTCCTGGTGGCGGCTGCGGCTTTGCCAATGGCCGCCTGGGAGAAAACTGTGGCGTTCTAGATACGATGTACTACATGTCAGTACCCGTACAAAAACATGTGTATATATATATATATACATATGTATGTATGTGTACACCTCTATATATAATATATGCATAGTCATAAAAAAATATAGTGGCATATATATATATATATATGCATGTATTAGATCATCATCGTCATCATCATTATCATCATTATCTTCACCATCATCTTTACCATATACATGTAGCTGTGCATGCGGGCATTCACGAGTGAGCTAGGGAGTAGATACAGTTTTGTAGCATGCATCTGGGGGATGCTGGGACCGAAAAGCCTACGCAATAACACTGCTGAATATAGAACAACTGAATACGCTGCAACTCTAGATGGGACTCGGACTTCATGTAGACAGGTAAGTGCGCATATGCACATCTCAGTTTTCGTAGGAGCGACACATAGGCATATGCTAATTATTAAAAAAGAATTGCATGCATGTGTAATTGTTTTTTATCTCTGGAAAATATTGGGGTGGCTGGGTCTCGCGTCGTTGGTGCTGCACAGTCTTAGTCGCATGCCCACTGCAAACTTCCTTCCGCTGCCCGGCTATAGCTTGATGCATTCTTGAACCAGTGAGCCCCATATTGGGCGAATTAGCTCCTTGGCCTCTTAATATTAAATTGTAATATAGGGGCCTTAATAATGATTATAATATGGTTTTGGGGTCCCTTATGCTATAATTATAGTAGGGAACCCCCAAACTAGTATAGAGGACTCTATATTACTTTCAGCGATGTGGCATGTCCAGCTTTGCGGAGTCACTCATGCTGTTGGGTGCAGGGATGCCACTGGCTTCCGTGCCACCTTCCGTTCCGGTGGCCTCTGCCCCGACAGCTGCTGCGGTTATGCCAAACCTCAGCAAGAGTTCCCAGGCTGAAACTTGAAAGGAAGGTACGGTAGGATTCGGACGTTATTAGAGGGCACAGGGTAGACTATAGAAGGTTGTAGGTCACGTTGTTTGCTGATGCGGTCTCAGGTTGCTGTGTATACATCGGATTTTGGACCTTTGGAGCACTTCTTGGGCTGACTGCTTCTTGCTTTTGCATTGCCGCACAAAGGTTTTCCTGGCTTCCAGGTGTATGGGTTTCTGGGGCTTCGGGGTTTAGGGGTTTAAAGGCGTGGTAAGGGACATTCTACACATGGATGCCTCACCAGAGTGGTCCTTCCTTCAGACACTCGCAAGCGACGGAACGCGCACCTTCAGGGTTCAGTTGTTCAGTTGTTTTGGCCATCACCCAAAATAGCTGCCAGAAGTACGGAATGGACTGTTTGGAGACATCCACTCATTCATTGCACGTCTTGGGCAATCTGCATTTACCTCGATCTTGTGGGTGATTTCCTGGTAGCCTCATGGTTGGATAGGGAGCATGGGTGCCAGTGTTACATGCATATTTTTGGGGATAGTCGGATATGTGCAATTCTGTGGCAGGTGGTTATCCTATCAGTTTCTGCTTTGGTGTGACCTTTTTGATTTTCATGAATCTGAGATGTATGCTTGTAGTCGTCGTGCTTATCGAGATCGAGTAAAGGTCGTGTTTTCTCAAGTAGTCCCAGATCAATGGTTGCAGACAGTGCAGCACAGCAATAAGCGCTGGCGTCTGGAGCTTGGCTGAAGGGATTCAGGGCTTGGTGCATTGCAGTCCCTGCTCAAAAAAATGGGTTCAGGGTTCCGGGTGTCGAGTGGTAGCCGGGTGGCGCGACTCCACTGAAAAAAAAGGGTATCGAGGAGGGAGTCACTCCTAACTGTTTCAGACAGCGCCCCAAAGTTCGAGGTCTATCATCAGGCGCCCCAAGTTTCGAGAATCCCCAGAGATTCTCGAGCAAGATAGGTTGTAAAACTTGTAACCCGAGGGCTGCAGCTGGGGCTGGGCCTACAGGTTCATTTCTTCCGCGAAGAGGCATCAACTGCTGAATGCCTGGCAGGTTAGGGTGTACTTGGAGGATCAGGGGACCTAGTAAGTAGGGTTCGAAGTAAGGTAACTATAGTTATATCCACTTTTTTCCCTGGGTTAAAGTACTTATAACCCTATACATACTAAGTCCCATGATCCCGTAAGTAGGGTTGACTGGCACACCCACGGGGCACATATTTGGACCAGGGAACTCCGCAGCCGGCTCGAAGAAAAATGAGTGTCTTCCCAGACCCGAGCCTACTGTAGGGGCCTTTGATATTTAGAATTGGGTTGTGGGGGTTCTTTTTTTTAAAAAAAAACTATATAGTATAAAACCCCCCGAACCCCATTCTAATTGTTGAGGCCCCTAGACTACGCGCTATAGTATCCCTTGTAGTAACCCTTTTAAGGAACCCGTAAAGGAACCCTGTTGTAAATAATGAGGCCCCTAAAAATATTACCAACCTTTACCCTCAAGGCTTCATGGAGCAAATGCAGATGATGATGCAGAAGGCAGCCTTATTGGGGGAAGGAGGGGGTTTCTGTACTATGGTCCCTTCCGGGCTTGGGTTCAGGGTTGGCGCTTTAGGGTTTTAGACTTTTTAGCGGCGGTTTAGGGTTTAGGGTTTAGGGTGCAGGGTTTGCGGTTTAGGATGTGTAGAGTTTATGGTAAAAGGGTTTAGGTTTCAATAGCAGAAGGAATTAGTACTATGACTTGTCAAGTATCCCTAGAGCTCTTTTTCAAGAATCGAGTAACACAAACCAATACACAGTACACACATTCCAGCCCGGTTTACGCATTCCTAAACCCTATACTTAAAGTGCTTCGACGTACCAGCTAACCACGCCCGGCTTTTTCGATTGTGACCTTAAGCCCTAAACCCTAAAGCCCAAACTTAAGCGCTTTCGTCGTACCGGGAACCTCGCCAGGCTTGTCCCAGTTGTGAGTGCTTAAACCTAAACCCTAAGCCCTAAACTTCTAAGCCTAAACCTAAACCCTAAACCCTAAACCCTAAACCCTAAACCCTAAACCCTAAACCTAAACCCTTAATCCTAAACCCTAAACTTCTAAACCCTTAACCCTAAACTTCTAAACCCTAGACCCTAAACCCTAAGCCCTGAACCCTAGCAGGTGCAGGGTCAAGGCAAAGCTGCCGATGGCGTGGACTCCCAGGATCCCATGGCCTTCCAAAAGCAGTTGGCTCAACAAGCCCAGCAGCTTCGGCCCTGTTAGGTTTAGGGCTTAGGGCTCAGGGTTCAGGGTGTAGGGTCCTGTTTGGTTTAGGGCTTAGTGTTTGGTACTGTTAGGTTTAGGGTTGAGGGTCCTGTTTGGGTTTAGGGCTTAGGGTTTGTTCTGTTCGGTTTAGGGTTTAGGGTTTAGTCCTGTTAGGTCAGGTTCAGGGTTTAGGGTTTGGTCCTGTTAGGTTTGGCTTGGGGTTCATGGGGCCTTGGCGTGTGGGAACTAGGGCGGGTTCCAAGGGCAATGAAGGATCTAGAGATAGGGTCTACGGGTCTAGGGTTTGGGGTTTGCAAAACGTGTGGAGTTTCAAGGTGGGGGGGTCAGAAGGGTTTAGCGAGTAGTGGCATCTTCATCTGACGTTGTATGATGGGCTTTTCGCTGTGCATTGCCTCATGATGTCTGTGTAGGACCCTAATCCCTTAAACCATGCCTTGGTTTTGAATGCTTCGGTTTAGGATTTGGGTTCGAGGGTCAGAGGGGGACATGGGCAGGGGATGAGAGTTGTTCCACCTTTCAGCGAGATCTGTGTGTATAGCCCTGATGACAATTGTTACTTTGTTGCAATGGCTTCGACTTCCAATTGTCAGGATTTCTTGATTGAGTCCTCAATCTCATAAGTAAGACATACATAGACAGCGTGGGCTCTTGGAGTCAAGCGTGCTGGCTGTTGGTCCAGCTCCCTGTGCTTAGTATGCAGTGTTTATTCGGCTGGAATTAGGCTCCATGGTATAGGAGTTTAAGGTTTCGGTTATGGGTGCCATAGAGTGCAAGAGCGAAGGCACCAGCACCAGCGGGAGACCGGCGTCACCCCTCAGTATAGCTGGCTACAACCAGCGCAGCCTCTTGGTTTGGGGTTTGGGGTTCAGGGCAGTTTCGGGGTTTTCGGAGGGGACTCTTTCCCATCAGTATCTTTCATACGGTGTCGCTTCTGCGTGTGCCATGTATCGCGTGGGATTTCATTGGAACGGTTCCAAAAGACGCCGAACTGAACTTTGCAGTATGAACACACAGATTTATGCCAAAAGCTTATATTGTATTAAAGCTGATAAAATATGGGTCAACCCTGAAGCCGTAGAGGTGTAGATTGATCCAAATGCTATGTATGTCCGTTTTGCCCCGCGGTGTTCGAGAGTAAGCCCCTAAGCTGACAAACTTTAGACCCTTACGATAGCCGGTAACCTTATGTAGAAACCCTTAAACCTTTAAACGCTAAATCCCTTGTCGTTACCTTTATGGGGAAATCCTAAACCGTTAAGGTAACCTGTATGTAGGAACCCCTGGCCTTATAGACCCCGTATATTAACCTTCGTACTAAACCTAAACCCTTATAACATAGCAGCTTTTATGTAGGATCCCTTAAACAAAAGCCCCTTATCGTAACTTTTATGCAGGAACCTAAAACCCCAAACCCCTTATAATATCCACCCCTGGACCCGAAGCCCCTGGTAGTAACCTTTATGTACGGTTCCTTCAACCGGAAAACCGGAATTTTATGTAGGAGCCCATAAAACCTCAACCCCCCGTGGTAAGATGTATGTAGGAGCCCTGATTGCTTGAAGGAGCTCCGAATCTTTATCCAAGGCACGAGCAGCCTCCAACGGCTCCGTCCGCACCGCAAGTTCTACCACCGGCTGCCCAGGCAAGGATCCTGTGGCGAGGATTCCAGAACGGAGTGCTGTGCGGCTTAAGAGGAGGGAGAGTGAGATTTTTGAGAGAGAGAGAGAGGTACAAGATTGTGAAGACAGACACCGAGCTGGACTTATAGTTACCGTGACAAACGGCAGCGATGCCGGCAGAAGTTGGATGGCCGTAAGAGACCATCTTGTCATTGTCGCATTTTGAAGTTCATAGCATATCATACCCTGTCAACCCCCTTATATAGCCCTATAGTCCAACTATTAAGGCCACCCAAATTCCTAGTCTATTATACCCTGTTGCACCCGTCTTCCAATTCTTATAAGGCCCCAAAATTACTTTCAACGGGAAGATCTCAGGCGGCGCATGCGATGCCAGCGCAGCACCAGGAGACAGGGGGCTTTGGGGTTCTGGTTTAGGGTTTGGAAAGAACGCACTTCAGAGAGACCTCGTTCAACAAGGGTTTGGGAAAAGTTGGAGACGAAGTGTGAGGAGTCTTGACTGGAGGAGCGGAAGAGGTCCATAAGCCCAGAAGTTGTTATGTGACAATCGGCGCTGTGGTTATGCAGGGCTTCCTGAAATCAGCGCTACCTAAATCCGAATTCGACGAACCTCTTACCACGAACATCATTTTCGGGCAGAGTGTGAGAGCACAGGCCCTGTTCGAAGTGGTTATTTAGCTCATTGGTTTCGGGGTATACACTATTCAGAAGCCAAGCGCCCACTGGCTTCCAAACCCCACTTGCAGTTGTGTTTTTGACGCTTCTATCGTTCATTGTGCATACCTCGTTCAAGTAATGTAGGCACCTTCAACGGGGCATCGCCAGGTTGCGCACGCGATGCCGGCACAGCCTCAGGCAGAAAAGAGACATTTCGGGTTTGGGGGGTTCTGTGCTTGGGAAGGAGCAGGGAAGACATGTACTGAATCATAGATTTGTGCAGTGGAGACGCATGAACCCCAAAAATAAGGAGGTTCGGAGCAGCAATTTGTTCGCACATCCTCGACTGTAGCCCAGAAGCTTTAAGCCATGAGCCCTACCTGGCTAAATGTGAGAGCGTAGAGCCGACCCCAAGCGAAAGTGGGGGGTTCATGGCTCCATGGTCTGCCTTTCAACTTGCTGGAAGTCCAACATATCTGGCGTCCAAACCCGTATGGTAGACTTTGTGCTTGAACGAGAAATCAGCAGGTGGTGCAGCTGACGCCAGCACAACCCCAGGCTGGGTGCGCAGATTCCTGCAGCTTTGGGGTTTCGCGGGGTCACTTAGGCCGACTTCGGGTTCAGGGTTTGGGACTTCGGTTTCAGGGTTCAGGGTTCCGAGTCTCCGAGCTGAAGCTGTAGAGCTTAGCCTTAGCTGCGCAGTTTCGGGCTTCGAGTTTAGGGTTTAGGGTTTTCTGAAGCTACAGATCCTGACCTTCACGGGCTAGCTTCAAGAGCAGTCCGGAAGTCTGCCGTACTTCCTTTGGCCATGTTCGTGGAGTGGCGGCTTGGTTTTGTTTTTTAATTAACATGTTTTTATGTGCATATATATATATATATAATTGTGTATATGTGTATGTTATTTTACTGTACGTGTATTTGTACATACACACAGACAGACGGACGGACGGACGGTCGGACGGACGGACAGACGGACAGACGGACAGACAGACATACCTGGGACGGGTAACGGTCAAAATCATGGTCCCTGTGGGGAACCCTTTATATAATTCTAGCTACTCTTGTAAGGGCACCCCTATAGTTTGGGAACCCAAAACGGACCCTTGTCTTGAAAAGCACCCATACACACAGCCGCTTGTTTATATATGTACGTTTGTCATAACGCCAGCTCTGCCTCTATCTTTCTTTTTTTTCCAAGTTTGTTCTCTGTCTCTCCCTGTTTCTATTTTTTGTCTTCGACTTGACACCCGACCCTGTGCATAATAAACCAGACCCGTATGAACGAACACGATCCTATGATCTATGATGCCCGAAAACTGAATCTCCGACAGCTCCACAAGCCACTAAACAAGGAATATCCCTTAAAGTCAGCAGGACCTCGCTGTGTTTTAACGTATGACGTGAGAGGTCGGCACAGCAGTTTGTTCGGAGATACTCGACTTTAGCCCAGCCTGGCTGAGTGTGAGAGCGACCCCAAGCGAAAGTAGGGCTTCTGGCTTCAAGGTCTGCAAATCCTCTGATTGTAGACTTTGTGGTCCTTGATCGGAACCCTAAACCTAAACCCCACACCCTAGCCCCTACTAAGATCAGGTGCAGCTGACGCCCGCACATTCCCAGGCTGGGTGCACAAATTCCTGCAGCTTTCGGGTTTCGAAGATCACTTAGTCCGACTTCGGGTTCAGGGTTTTTGGGACTTGGGTTTCAAGATTCGGCGTGCCGAGTCTCCGAGCTAAAACTGTAAAGCCAGCTGCGCAGCTTAGGCTTTCGATTTTAGGGTTGAGGGCTTTCTGAAGCTACAAGACCTTACCTTCACGACCTAGCTTCAAACCAGCGGAGCAGTTCGGAAGTCTAACGTGCTTCCTTTGGCCACGTTCGTGGAGCGGCGGGTTGGTCTTGTTGTTTTTAACATGTGTGTATGTACATACATACGTGTATATATATATATATATATATATTGTGTGCGTGTGTGTGTGTGTGTGCGCGTGTGACAGTATGTATGTGTATGTGCATGTTACATGTTACTTTATGTTTAATTATTAAATACAGTGAATTGTACATACATGCATACATACATGCATACATACATACATACATACATAAATACATACACGCATACATACATAAATACATACATTCATACATACACACAGACATACAGACA